>RJWT010033093.1:0-13978 GCA_004365215.1 Cuniculus paca
AAAACTAATGCTTTTATTTCTATGAAATTATACCCAAATTGTTTCTAAATTATTAAATTAGCAGTGCCTCCTACCATGTATCTAAAACCTACAAAATTGTAGGTAATAAATCTAAAGTGTAATTCATCTTCAGAGTTATTTTTGGACAAATGAATTGAGGACACTCAGGAGTAATGCCATGTGTTACAAACAGGCAAGCAATTAACTTCCCCACTAGCTCTGACAGGGCAATTTGTTATGCAGTTATTACCCATTAAAGACAAAAAAAAGTGTAAGCATTTCTGCTGATGTGGTCAACTCCAGTTCTAAAACATCTGCTTCTAGAATGCTTATATGCTCATATTTCCAGGAGAAATACATGCCAAACAGCTAAGACTCTTGGGAGACTTCTCTGACAACCTAAAAATGTCCGTAACATGAGAGCTCATTTTCCTGTTTGTCAAACTGGTAGAGATTTAAAGATTGCAATGGCCCTCCTTAGGAAGGACTGATCTGAAGGATGGGGCTAAACCCTACTGAGTTATGAGTCAAGAGTAATCTGGAGTCCAAATTACACAGGAAAAGGACATGGAACACTTGTGCTCAACCAAGGCTTATGTCCAAATCCTGAGGATCAGTGTGGTAAAGGAAAGCTAACAGCCGAAGTCAATGGCTGAATTCTATACCTTTCATATAGTTGGTAGAAGCACTCTGGGTCCCCTGAAGTCCATTGCCTATGATGTCAGATGTCAGCCAGAAACTGAATGTGCAAGTACCAGAATCCAGCATCTGTTACTGTGAGAAGAGAAAGAAACTAATAGCTAGGTAGAAGGTGAAGGTCTTTCAGCTTCTGCATTGAAGTGGGCACACTCAGGAAATAGCAATGAAACCTGAGAATTTAAAGCTGTATCTCAATAAACCCAGAGCATTGTGAGTTAGAATTTTCCTGCCACCAATGGTAGGGATAATTCTTTGCTAATACTTGGCTTGGCTCAAGTGCCTCAGGCCTCTGAGATTGGTACTAAAAGATAAACCTCTTGACAAGATGGTGCTGGGGAAAGCAGAAACTGACCTATTAACAATGCCTTCCTTTAAGTCTAACTTATGACTTGTCTTTTCCTGCAATCAAATTCTGCTAATGAGGTAGATGGAGGAATTTGAGGTAGAAAGAAAGGACAAGGAAATTAATGATGCGATTCATTATTAAAAACTATTAAACAGCTCTAGTAAGATGACCAAACCATTCAAGCTCAGGGTTGTAAACATAAGGGAGTCTCAATCACTGGTTTCTGAATGACAAAACTCACATTCACATAACCTATCGATCACTGAACAACAGCAAGGAAAACACTTTCCTGCTTCCTAATCCACTAAAAATCACTGTTATCATAACTGGTAGTCTAAAAATGGAGTTCTGGAAATGGTAAGGAATCCAAGAATCCATGGATAATTGCCCTACTTGGCAACAAATTCATTTGGACCTGACTGTATTTTTTTTCTATGAACTGATGTGCCAGAATAACTTACGGCTTTTTAAAAACATATCAGGTCCATACAGGCAAATATCCTTAATAAATTCATATGCAAAAAATTTTGTACAAAATTCTGGCAAGCTAAATTCATCAGCATATTGAAAGGATCATTCACCATATTCAAGTGGGAATCATCCCATGAATTCACGTTGGTTTAATGTACACCAACTTGTAAATATGATACATCACATTGATAGAATGAAGGACAAACATCATATGATCATCTCCAAAGATGCAGAAAAAACATTTTACAAAATTCAACATCCTGGTAGTCAGATCCGCACCTGTGTGTGGCTGTCACCATCGGAAAGCTTGCTTCCTACAGGAAGTCAGCAGGGTCAGAGAGACCCAGCTAGATCTACCCCATGTTCTCATAAGGCTGCCATTGGAGACCCTCGCTTCCTTCAGGCAACCAGCGCACACCGGGAGAATCAGACAAACACACCATATTATCTTATACATATTAATGCAAAAATATCCAATTTTTGGTCGTCCTGTATTTAAATAATTGATTTGGTAAGTAGCTAAATGAATGAGTTTATCTCTCATATACCTACAGGATCCTCTAAAAGAAAAACAGCTGCATTGTACAATGAGATGCAGTGCAGCCAGTGAAGGAAGCCCAGACCTATGTGTCAAAGATGTCGTGTTGCCAGGCCTACCCTTAAAATATGTCTGGGGCTTGAAGGGCGCCATTTGAAAACTCCTCAACCAGATGCATTTCTCATATATAGCAGCCATAAAGATTTGTTCCTAGAACAAGCTAACATTTTTCTAATTCCCAAATACAATGCCAAGACTTGAAGGGAAAAAATGGGTAGCAGCAACATATGTTGGAATGGACCTAGTATGTTCAGGTCAATAAAGTAGGATCCCAAATGACTCCTCACACAAATCCTAAGCAGTCAGATGAAGGAAAACTTGGTTTCCAGATGAAGCACCAGTTTTGGAAGCCAAACTGACTCTAACCTAGACAGGATATGGCAACAATTCTATAGGCAGAGGGTGGAAAAAAATGTCTCTTTCTCTTTCCCCTGCCAGGTCAAATTGTATCAGGACACCACTGCACATTCTCAGAAATCTGTTAGAAGTAACGATGAGTTTCTAGCATGCATCAACTACTTGACCAGGGCAGGACTTGAGCAATTGCTATGTGAAATGTACATCAACAAGTATCAATTAAAAGTTCTTGGCAAAGGGAGATAATACTAAATCTATCCCCTGGGTTTATTATAACTAGCGTGCTCAGCAGTGAAAACAACATGTTGGAAACACTGACAATTTGAAGGCCAAGGTTAAATCCCTCACACAGGAGTTGCTGTTTCTGTTGCTGTTGTTGTTACTGTTGTTGTTGTTGTTGTTTTAACAAAATGTCTTCACCTGAGAAACCTAGATGCCTAATTTGTAGAAAAAGAAAATGGCAGTGTTAAAAGGGATGTTTCATATCTTGGCTGTATATTATTGGAATCCTGGTAAGGGGCTTTCTGTGAATTCTTTGATCTCTGCTCTCTGGAACACGGGGCACCTGTAAGGCAGACCCAACCACAAACAAAAACCACATAAATGAAAGACAAATATGGATAGAATTAGTGCTCACAATTTATAACATATGTTGGGTAAGAGCTTTCTGTAACCCTGTGGCTGGGGCCAATTCTACATTTCATTCTAAGGAGCACCCTGCCTCTGTCCATTATAGTTTTTGCTCAAGCTTTTGGAAAGTTGTTTTTATGATTTTTTCCCTTTTCTTTTTTTCTGGCTGCAACTGCAATATGGGTAATTTTAATTTATTCACTGGTTCAGAGATTATAATCTACCTAGTTGAGCTTCATTCTTGCCAAATCTTTTGGCAATGGAAAAATGTTTAATAGTACACAGAAATTTGCTGTAAGAGGTGAATTTACACTAGTATACTAGCTGCTACTTGATGTTATTCCTGTTATCCTAGCACTCGATGGTTAAATAAAATTAACTCTCTGTATATCATGCTAGAATAGAGATGGTTCTTCCAAAATAGTGGTTCTCACACTGTAGAGTTTTTCAGACTCACCTGGAAGGCCTGCTAAGGCATAGAAACTGGATGCCACCTTCAGAATTCTAGCTCTTCAGGCCTGGTGTACGGAATGAGAAGTAACACTTCTAGCAGGTTCTCTGGTGAGGCACACTGCTGATCCAGAGACCTTATTTTGAGATCTACCATTTTAGAATGTCCTACCAGTCTCTGAAGGTTGATGTTAAGGAGTTAAGTTCTAAATGTTGGAGCATGAAAGATAATTACTTTTGATCCTGTTTCATGCAAGTTAAGGCTATGGCATAGGGCTATTAAAAATTTTAAATGCAATGGATACATTTGAGTAAAGCCTCCCTCCTGTATACCATACATTGCACTCCAGATTTTAGAGGCACACAGAAGTAAAACTATGATTGGAAAAGATTAGGGCAATCTGCTGATGCCTTAGAGTATCCTGGGCTAGCACCCTGCAGCTCTATTGTGAATTTTATATCACACCAGGACCCAAGTCTAAGAGAAAGATCTTGAAGGAAAGTTGAATAAGGAAAATGCTTAAGAGAGTGGATATTTCCCCTTATATTGAGTAAAATGTGTAAAATAAATATTTTTCAGGTTCTGAGGAGACAAGATAAAACCAAGAGGCTTCAATGTAAATAGACAAGGAACTTTAGGAGCCTATTTGAGACTAGAATATAGTTATTGTCTTAGGATAAGGGAATAAAAGAATATGAAGTACAGTCCACTTTTCTGCTGCTTTTACTTGAACACTGAAGATGAAAAATTGTATTGAGGATCTGCTTTTTTTATGACATTGGTAATTCTTCTGGTTATTCTTTTTCCTTCCTGAGTTTTCCATTCTTTGAGTTGTCGTTGGTCAACCGAATTATCCATTAGAAAATAATTTGAGCTTCTTAAGCTAGGTATTTTTAAAACAAAATAAAGAAAAACTGAACTCTGGGAGTCAATAATGTCAGTGAGGATCAAAGTGATAGATGCCCCCAAAGAAAGGCTGGGACTCAGGGAGGATACTGCAGAACAATAGATCCCACCCTTAGCCATTTCCCATAAGAGGATTTTTTAGTCAGTCCTTAGAGGTTTTATTTTAATTTTTATACAGGTAATCCATTTATTTAGAACATCAAGGACTGACTAAGATATAGGAGAACTCGTGAGAGACTTCTAGACAAAAATGTCGTATGATCACAGATGCATTTTAGAAACATGGATATGAAATTTGAGTAGGAAATAGGTTAAAGGACCCTTATCCTGGAAGAAAACAGAAATGTTAGAAAAATGTTCTAATTGTTCAGCAAAAACTAATTATTATCTGAACAAAAGGAAGTCCCTACAGAAATAAAAAGTAGTAGATGAATTCCAAGAAATCAAACAACCTGACTTGCAGTCTGTCTGGGAGCTGTAGAAATTTGTAAAATGGCTGGGAAAAGAGCATCATAAAGGTGACTTCAACCTACTTGATTTTCAAACTCTTACTGTTCATGACTTTTCATGATTTTTCACTAAGAAGCTGTGATCCAGATAGCATTTTAAATAAGTGAAAATCAATCATATTGTATATTTGTAACAGAAATCAGTTTTATAAATTCATGAACTTCAGAAATTCAATTAATGTAAAATAAAAATAATGCATATGATATGAATGGGATGACCAGTTTTCCTAGTTCTCTAATGTCAGTTTTTATTTAATTCAAACTCTCCTTGGTCAGTCTTGGTTATGAATCAGTTAGTCATTCCAAGCATATTTCTTTGATACAGTAAAAAAAAAAAAGATTCATAAAAGAAAATATGTTAAACCTCATCAAAATTAAGAATTTCTAGTTTCAAAAGAATTGTTTAGCAAATGATAAAAGCCACAAACTGAAATGTTTTCATAGTATATATCTGATTAAAAACTAGTATTTCAAGTATGTATCTGCTGAAATTCACAAAAAAAGATAAGAAAACAAAAAAAAAACAATAGAAGGACAAAAATCAAAATAATGAACAAATCTACCACCTGAAAAATAATCCCCCTTCTTGTCTCTTTAGAAAATGGCATATATGTTTGTTATCTTGATTATTAATTTACATTTTAAACATGTAAAGGTTTTTAGATTTATTATACCTCAATAAAGCCATTAAAAACAAAAAAATTAATGCTCACAGTATTAAGAATTTCTAATGAAATGGCATGAAAAATCAGAGTCTTTTCTGCCTATAAAGAGATCACTGCCTATTTTGGAACTGACTGTATACATTTATTCACCTTCAGTTATGAACAGAAACTATAATAAAACACCAAGCTAAAAGTGAAGTATTAGTAGGGTAATCAAACATCCTGGCTGTGAAAATTCCAACTTATGCCTACATCTAGCATAATTATTAGTAAAATGGCTTTTCATTCTCAAAAGTGTCCTCATTTAGAAATAAAGGCATGGTCACCATATTCTTAGGCAACCTAGAAAGATGTGATCTCTTCCCAAATAGTCAAGGAAGAAAGACAAACTAAAAACCCTTCAAATTACTGTTTTAAAAAGAATTCAAATTTGTGCTTCAGAACATCCAGGAAGATCTGTTTGCCAAGATAAAATTGGTTCCCAAAACACTAACAAATGAGTAAAGCAAAACATATGTGAACTTTAAAAAATCAAAATACACCCAAAATGGTCAACATCCATTTGAAAGGCCAATAGCATTTTCATTCATTCATTTAGTGCCCATAAAGTGACAGATACCATGCTGAAGGCTGGGAGTGTATACTTTCTAGAATAAACATTGTGGAAAAAATGGCATGATTGCAAGTAGATAATCTTTATAAAATGGGCCCAATGCTTCTAATAATAAGATTATTGCAGACGGCATTAAAAAAAAAAGTCTTCTGGACAAGGGCAGAAAAACATACATTGCAAGAAACATGAGCTCTTTGATTGCCTGTATTTCAAGATACTATTTTGGATTGGAAGGCTTCCTTCCTGCAGGCAGCAAGCATGAGCAGAGAGACCCAGTCAGATCTGCCTCTGCTTGCCAGCCACTGCCATCAGAAGGCCTGCTTCCTGTGGGCAGCCAGCACAAGCAGAGAGAGCTAGCCAGATCTGCCTCTGCTTGCTGGCTACCACCATTCAAAGGTTTGCTTCCTGCAGGCAGCCAGTGGGAGCAGGGACATGTAGCCAGGTAAGCCCAGTGCACCCACAGGTCACCACTGAAGACCCTTTCTTCCTTTGGGCAGGCATTGCCCACCAGGAGAATCAGACAAACACACCCCTGTGTGCCTGCCACCATCACAGGAGTCCCAGTGTAGACACACAGGCTGAGAGAAGTAGACCCACCACCCTGCAAACCTGGCCATTGGGAAAGCCCCATTGTAACTGCATGGGTCTGGAGAAGCCTACCCCATGCCCTGCTACCTCCCTGGGATCCTGAGGTCAGAGAAACTCAGATGCCTGTCCCATTCCCCTACACCCACAGAGGGGCAGCCAATATGGGAAGTGCCTGGAGCCCCACAACTGGCTTGTTGGGAGGAATCCAGGAGAATGTCAAGATGAAGCAGCAAAAGGTAATCTCAGACCTCCAGCCCACACACAAGTCTGGGAAATATAGTCATGGAAAAAAATGGAAGTCACACACCTGAAATCTCTGAGCGGATAGCAACTGAAGTAAAGAAACAACTTCATGAGATTGTAAAAGTAATCAGATCAGAAATAAGGTCTCAGGTAAAAGAAGAAATTACAAATATAATGAAAGAATTGCTGAGCATATCTAAAGAAAATATAGATTAAAAAGAGGAGCATAGGAAAATGATAGAAACCTTGAATGAACAATATAGGAAAGAACCACAATGCATGAAACGAGTTTAAAGAGATATCAAGGAAATTAAAAAGTCAATCAAAAGCTGGCAGAACCACTTGAAAGAGACTGAAGATAGACTTTTAGACCTTGAAGACAGGATTGCAGCTAGTGATCATGAAAGGAAAAATCTTAAAACTAACAAGGAACCAGGAAGCAACAATTCAATGGCTACAAGACAATGCAAAGAAAAATAATTTAAGAGTGATAGCTATCAATGAAGAAGCAGGGGTCCACACAAATGAAATAAAAAGGCTATTTATAGAAGTAATAGCAGAAAACTTCCCAAACATGGGAAAAGGATCTGGTATAAAGATAACTGAGGCATATAGAACTCCAACTAGTCATAACCAAAGTAAATCTATACTCAGACATACAATAATCAAGATCCCAGAAATTTAGTACAAGAACAGAATATTCAAAGCTGTTAGAGAAAAGAAACAAATCACCTATAAAGGGAAACTTATCAGAATCATGGCAGACTTGTCAACACAAACCATCAAGTCAAGAAGAGTTTGGAGTGAAGTATCTCCAATCCTGAAAGAAAACAACTTCCACCCAGATTGATGTACCCTGAAAAACTATCTTTAAAAATTGATGAGAAAATGAGATACTTCATGATAAAGAACAGCTGTAGGAATTCGTGACCACTAAACCAACCCTATAGAGAGTGCTGAAGGATATTCTAGAGAAAGATAAAGATGACCATGGTTCCAGGAACAGCAGCAGAGGGGGATCACTGAGTGGGGCAAACAATTGAATGGAAGGGAAAAGTAGGCAGCCAATGGCAGGAAAATAGCATGGCAGAGATGAACCAGTGCATGCCAGTTATAACCATTAATGTAGGTGGCCTCAATTCACCAATAACAAGAAACACAGGGAGAGTGGATTAAGAAATAAGATCCATCAATATACTGTATACAAGAAACACATTTAACTTGAAAAGAAATTCATAAACTGAAAATAAAAGGAAAGAAAACAATTGCTCCATGTGACAGGAGACCAGAAAAAAGCAAGGGTAACTTGCCCATCAACTGCAAATGGGTAAGAAAGATACGGTGTTTTCATACAATGGAAAGCTACCTAGCTATAAAGTAGGATAATCTCGAGGCTCTTGTAGGTAAATTGATGCAACTGGAGATCACATTCGTGGGCAAAATGACTTGAACTCATACAGGTGAACCCTAGCATGAAAAACAGAATGAGTTAGTGGGGTCCAAAAAACACAATAGATATTATGAAAGTGATAGGGGAGTTAACACCTAGCAGGGGAAAGTGTTCATTTCTTATTGTCTTGTCTTGAATGCTTGTATTGTTCTCATAATTTTGTTAGGTTTGGTTTTGTTTTGTTTTGTTAGGTTTTACTGTGTCTGATGGTATGGGCAACTATTTTGAATATAACAGGATGTGTTATGGTAACCATTGTTGGTTTCCTACTATCTTGTTTTGAAGTCCTATAATGCTTTCATTCTTTTGTTCAATTGGTTTTATTCTGTTTTGTTTGATTTTATTATGTGTGATAGTATGAACAGCTATTTTGAAGAAAATGAAACATTATGGTAGCCATTGTTGATTTCCTATCATCTTGTTTTGAAGTCCTATAATGCTTTTATTCTTTTATTTTGATTGATTTTATTCTGTTGTTATATTTGATTTTATAATGTGTGATGGTACAGGTGGCTATTTTGAAGAAAATAAGACATTATACTAATCATTGTTCATTTCCTGTTATCTTGTTTTGAAGTCCTGTAATGCTTTCATTCTTTTGTTTTGATTGGTTTTAGTCTGCTTTCTTATTATTTTATTTGATTTCACTGTGTACGAAGATATGGACAGCTATATTGAAGAGAACAAGAGACACTATGGAAACCATTGTTGATTTCCTATTATCTTGTTTTGAAGTCCCATAAGCTCTAATTCTATTGTTTTGATTGGTTTTATATTATTTTGTTTTGTTTGATTTTATTGTGTGTGAAAGTATGGACAACTATTTTGAAGAAAACAAGAGACATTATGGTAGCCCCTGTTGATTTCCTGTTGTCTTGTTGTGAGGTCGTGTGTTACTTGCATTGTTCTGTTCTGATTTGCTTTGTTACATTTTGTTTTGTTTTGTTTTGTTCTCTTTAAAATAAAAAAGATACTGTTTTGTTTTAGCAATATTAGGCACAAAGTAAATATTTACTGAAGAATTAATTAGTTTTCATCCAATATTGCTTCCCCCAATTATTCCTTAGGCTAGATTAACAATTCTACCAAAGACAACTATCAGTGACTTTGAGGACCAAGTCTTTTTATTAGGTCTATATACAAACACAGTAAGAGTGGCAATTATCTGTTTCTTTTATCCTGCTAGGTATTGTATCATAGATTTCAAGGGGCAATTAAGGATACATTGAAAAGACTGAAATTAAACTTAAGTGCACAAAATATATTCAAATAGTATTTCTTAATGTGTAATAGAGGTGGGGAAAGGCCCAACATACACATCCAGGCTTTCCTCTCCAGATCAATAGCTGGTGACAGAGCTGCAGTTGCTGTCCTTTAGCAGGCTGCATTTTTCTCTCCTCATTTACTGCTCAGGACCTCACTGGGGTGCAGTGCATAAGTTGCTAACTTATCATTATGATACTCCAAATTTGTCTAACAAGACTCTGGCAATTATGTTCTTAGATTTAAAATTTCAAAATTTCGTAGGTCCTGTTAAAAGTCTCATTTTCAATTAACTAAATCAGATATGAATAATAATATTAAAGGCAACAAATATAAAGCTTATAATCAGCCCATTTGAAATAATGTCTGTTTTAATATAACATGTAAATTTAAGTATGAATGCCATAAATTAATTGTATGCTCTTCACTTAAGCCTTACTCATAGTGATGGAGAAATACATGACTCTATAGAGATTTGGGAGCTACATAGTTCCCATACATGGCCTCATTAATTTGGTGATACAAGTAGAGCTCTTCGTTTCTTCAGTGAACCTTATTATCATCCCTAGAACACTGATCACATGAAAAATGCAGCAGCTAGCAGTGGTGGTGCACACCAATAATCCCAGCATTCTGGGAGGCAGAGGCAGGATCCTTGAAAGTTTCAAATCCAACCTGGGTAATTTAGTAACTTAGCAAGACTCTGTCTCAAAATTTTAAAAATTTAAAAAGAACTGCAGATAAAGCTCTATGCAAAGGCCCTAGGTTCAATCTTCATACCAGAAAAGAAAAAGAAAGTAGAAAAACAAAAAAAGATTTTACATTTAATTAGGGTAGTGGGAAGCTAGCCAGGCCCATCAAGATTCCCAAACACTACTCTGTGTTTTTGAGTACCTGGGAAAGAGTCTGCCCTGGTAGGGCTTTCAGTTGGCCCGCAGTCACAGGACAAGTCAAGAGCAAGTGCTGACGAGCACGAGACGGTGTCCTCCAGCCAAGGCCCTGTACACACTGGTGGGCAGGACTGCATTTCCCACCTTTAGTTCAAAAAATAATTCTTACATAAAACTTAAACTTCAGGTTTCATATCAATAAGAACTTGTATGATTTACCTATTTCTCTGACTATTGCACATTTAATTCCCATTTTAGGTCAGACACCATTTATTGTTTCAAAAACTTAGGAGAAAGAAAAGGTTAGTCTAGGGTTAGATGTGGTAGTGGAAAAATATCTGACTGGTATATTTCATGGAATGTTTTGCAATCGGTTTTTAAATCTCTGGAAAGCAAAGGCTGAAAAACTTTATAGAAATTAAGGAGTTATTGGCAAGACCTGCTGCCTGAGACAGCTCAGTGGAAACACACCCATCCCCAGAAGTCACTGGTTCAAGCGCTCTCCGACCATCGCCTGCCATCTAGTGGATGTATCCCAGCCTAGCTGTTAGTTGCTTTACTTAAAAACAAGCAACAATGCTCCTTGAAGAGTGTAATCGTGAGCTTGTACTGTTGCACATACTCCAAAATAAATCATAAATGATGAAGACTTTAAAAGAACCATGGTAGAGTCCCTTCTCACCAAAACTTTTGGAAAATCCATCATTTTTGTATTGACTAAATCAAAAACCCATTCCCATGAAATCCAAATCCAAACAAAAGCAAAGTAAAAGAGAACTGCAACATTTTATTGTTTTAGCACATTATTTCTGAGCTTATTCAATAAATTAATTTATTTCACTTCAGCAATTTTAATATTTCTGTCACAATTCACTTAACAATTAGTCGTTCAGTATCTCTAATGACAAATGCTAAGGGCAATTTTTTTTAAATTTACAATGTAATTTACAATGTAGTCAGTGAGCAATACGTAATTCAAATGAAGCAATCAGATAATTAATGCACTCCAAGGGAAAGAGAAGTCTGTGAGGACAGGAACAACCAGAAAATGTTTGATAGTGATACTTGAGATATGTTTTAAGTATAGTTGGGAAGCAAATGACAAACACCTGGGTCTGGAGCTAACACAGATGCTTTTTTTACATGTGGGAAGGAAAATGGATTTGTAATGAAATGGACTCACCCAAGAAACCATCCCAGGTGAATCAAGGCCATGTTCTAGGCCAATCAAATATCACTTGAGCAACATCTTCACCACCATGACGACCTTTATGAAAGAATTAAATGATGTTGCTACCACCATCTGAGCTCTTATGACCTTCCTTATTTGTTCTTGGTTGAACAACTACTGTCAAATTGTAAATGAAAACAAATCCCTGTAACTGAACTCTAAGCATACTCTCATAAACCCTACTGGTCCGCAAAGAAAAAACAACTTCTGCTTGCCAGACTCTTAAAATGTCTGGGAAGGGAAAGAGGAGTGTCTAGAGCCAGGTGCATTAGTGAATTCCCTCTTGTCCTCCAGATGTTCTCTCTTGCCAAAGGGTGGTGCCCAGCAGCCATTTGGGGCCTGAGGCAGCTCCCTGGGGAGCCAGTGTGGGGCCCTCAGTCTAATCAAGGACTCATCACTGTTTTCTTCTCATTTCCCCCAAACAGCCTGTTGTTACTCTAAACTAAGTGAGTTATCTCAGTTTAACACCAATTGCAATATACTTTATATTTTAAAGCAATTCTTGGCTCTAGAGTTAAGTTTCTTCTATTCTCACCTGCCCTCTTCTTTGACTTTATAGCCCTATCTGTTTATAGGACTTTAATGATAACTAACATTGCCATTTGTTGTACACTACACACTCCTTTTCATGTTCTTTCATGTAATCATAATGAAAGCTCCAGAAGGTAAGTATTATCACACTTTTATAGATAAGAAAATTGATGTTTTAAGAAGTTATTCAAACTCCCCAAAATTACACAAAAAGTAAATGAGGCAAAGATTTTATTTTAGATCATCTGATTCCAAATATGATGCATGTATATGCATGTGGTATTCTTTCTACTGGAGTCTACTGCTTTCTACCAATGAATACATTTTAAAGGAATATTTTATCTTCTTTGCCTTTCTTCTTCTATAGCTGTAAAATCACAATTCAGAAACCTTGATTTAAATCAGATGAATTAGATATGGAAAAAAACCTTTTAAGTCAGGGAGTACAGTGTCCTGCCAAGAATGGAATTTTTTCTATAAAGTATTTATTGCTGCAAACATATTTATAATAAATATCACATTTTCCTGTTGTATGCCACTGTGAAGCTGTCCCACCAGTATTCAATGCCCTACCTCTGCTTGAGGCGCTCTCTCTCTCTCTCTCTCTCTCTCTCTGCTCTAGTTTCCCACCTCCAGCTTCTCTACATACCAGATGGACACATTCTGCTACTTTCACTCAAGAGAATCATTTCTTCAGTGACCAAACTCCAATGGAGGGAGAAGATTAACCAGACTTTTTACCACTGTGCAAAGAACAAGATAGCCTGAACCCAAACTGATGGAGGCTTGCACCCCTTCTTGGTTACACTTCTGGCAAACACTTGCTCTAAAGTTCTTTAGAGAAGAGATGTAGAAAAATGCCCAGTTTGAGTCTTCCAGTTCTCAGAGAATAATATTGGCTGGTGTACGTGAGGGCTGGGTTCCCAAGAAGAAAGTCCTGCTTCCCGTTGGGGTCTCTCAAACATGTAAGTAACTCTTTCACTGGGCCACAATCATGGGAACTGCAAGGAGAACCAACTTGCATTGGTCCCACGAACCCCTAACAAGGTAAGAGGCCTAAAAGTTCAAGGGTCTTTCAGAAAACCAAATCAAAATCAGAGTCTACTACTGGGTTTTCCTAATTAAGCAAGAGATTTACAAAAAAGTATTAAAGATTTAGACCTCATTAAAACTCAAAGTGATGTTCAATCCACACGTTAGTAACTCACCAAACTTGAAAAGGACTCTAAGTCCATTTTGGCGAATCCGGTCTCTATGGACACAGCAGAGAAAATCATGGAATGCTGAAACCAAAACCAGAACAATGGTTGCTACCTCTGTATCGGTGCAGGCAATGTCCAGGACAGTCAAGTGCCTTCCTCCTGAAGATCCACCTTGCAATGAAAAAAAGTTAAAAGATTTTACTGACACTAAACTAAAGCAGGAGGTCAGAGTGACTGGCAAGGAGGGGTGGAGAGGTGAGCGGACCGTAAATGAAACCTACCTTACAGGGAGCTACTGAAAAATCTGTAAAGAAAACAAAAACTTAAAAGTAGCT
>RJWT010033094.1:0-13972 GCA_004365215.1 Cuniculus paca
AGAAAAGACAAGACAAGACAAGACAAGACAAGAAAAGAAAGGTTTGTGCTAATATTGTTTTGACACTTAAAGGCCTATACCTTGTTCTCTGAGTAACGAATTTAAAGATAACAATATGCAACTTATTAAACATTGTTATTCTCCTATTATCTTGTTTTGAAACTGTATTTTTTTCCTCTTTAAAAAAAAAGAGTTAATGAAATGAAAGACAGTTTGACAGAAAACATTCAACCTGAAACTTGGATAGAAAAAGAATCAAAAATAGAAAAGGCATTTAGGACAGCGAAAATGTCTAACTTACATTAACTGAAGCCCACAAAAAAGAGATTGCTATGGTACAAAAGTAATATAAAAGAAATAAGCCAGGTGTGGTGACACACGCCTGTAATCCCAGTATTCAAGAGGGTGAGGTAGGAGAAACATTGCAAGGTCAAGACCAGCCTGGGCTACAAAAAGAGCTCAAGGCCAACCTGAACTGCATAGTGAGACCAAAAAAAAAAAAATAATAATATATATATATATATATATATATATTAAATAATGTTAAGCACTTTCCAAATTGTTCAAAAAACATCCATCTATAAGTTAAAGATGCTCCATAAGCTCCAAATAGAATGAATACAAAAGAAAATCATTTAAAGTGGTTAAAATAGCCTAAGCTAAAAGACATTTTTAAAGAGCACTATGAAGCTTATAGATGACTTCTCAATTGAAAAGATGAAAGATGGAAGACAATGGAACACATCTTCAAAGTGCTGTAAGAAATTAACTGGCAACAGGGAGCTTATAGCTTTGAAATCAATTGCAAAAATGAACACACACACACAAAAAAATGAACACAAAATGACAATGTTTCCAGGCAAATAAAACCTAAGGAACTCATTGCCAACAAATCTGTACCAAACCAAAAGAGAAAATGATAAAATATACAAAAATAAATACTGTATTAATCTAAAGGAAACAAGAAAATGAACACGAAACACATAAATATTATATAGTAAGTAGACATAAACACTAAGATGGCAAATTTAAATGCATATATACCAATAATTACATTAAACAGAGCCTAAAAAACTCCAACTTAACTAGTTTTTATCAGACTAGACTTTTTAAAATGCATTTTCGGGCCAAGGATCTAGCTCAGTGGCCTAAGCACCTGCCTGGCAAGTGCGAGGTCATGAGTTCAATCCCCGGTGCCAAAAAAATAAAATTAAATTAAATTAAAATGCATTTTCACCTGAGATTCAATAAATACCTCAGTCTATGATTTCCTCTTAGCAGAACCTAAAGAAGCGAAATATAAGGTATGGAAAATCACAATCCACTTACCACAAGCAAATGATAAAAATTAACAGAGACAAAAAGTAAAAAATGAATTCCAGCTATGATCTGTGTACCATCTAAAATGGCAAACCTTTCGCATACATTATACCTAAACCTGGTAGCAACTCCACAAATGTTATCCCCAGTTTGCACTTAAGAAACTAAGGTTCTGAGAAGTTTTATTACATTTGACCAGAACCACATGGCTTTTGAGGAGGGAGAACACACCTGTCAGTCCGTTTCCAATATTTATGCTTTTCAACAACAAAGATCCCTCATTAATAATTACCAACTATGTGAAAGTATTTATATACCGCTTAATGATTTGTGGAAGTGGGGCCAGGAACATAGATCAGTGGCACAGTGTCTGCCTGGCCAGCGCGAAGTCATGAGTTTCATTCCCAGTACCCACTGCAAAAAAAAAAAAAAAAAAAAAAAAAAAACTTTTCAAGTAAAAGACATAAAGAATAGCCAGTGCAAAAGATATGTTATTGGACTGGGGATATGGTTTAGCAGCACAGTGCCTGCCCAGCAAGCGGGAGGTTATGAGTTCAATTCCCAGTACAAAAAAAAAAAAAAGATTTGTGGAAGAACAAAATGAAGGAGAAAGTTACAATCTCTTAACAGTACATAAATGACAAAAATGAGAGTCTCATGGTTAATTCCAACACCCAATAAACTTAGTTTCTAAAAGCAAATACACTTGACACTTCTTTACATAATGTCCATTCAAATTTATCCCTATGGGATTACCACAGAGAGTACAAGTCCTGTGCATAGGTCAGTAAAAGGAAAGCTACACCAAAGCTACACATTGTTGAAGTATACTAATGACAAAAAGTACTCTAATTCAACTTTCCCCATTAAAAAATTACTACTTTCAATTCTGCTTTGCACAGTAAAGCCCAGTAACTAACATCTTTGTGGCGGGTGATGAGAGATAGAGCTGCAGCTGAGGTCAGCCAGGGGCTGACAATACCAGAAGCAATAATGTTCCACTGGTGAAGAAAGGGAAAAAACAAGTGACTCTAAGTAACGAAAGGCAGACAGCTGGCTTTTAATAGTATATTTTAGCTATGCAAGTCATAAAAGGTTTAAATTTCAAAGTCTCTAGTCTCGAATCATTTTAAAAGAATAGTTTCATAAAGATGTTTCCACTCCACCATTATTAGATGACATATCGGTAACACGACAGAAGTAAGCAGGCAGAGCCTACATGTTAAAATAAAGCACTGCGAGCATCCTTAACTGACAAAGAAAGGGCACCAGTGACCTTCCTGGGTTATGCAAGGAACAAACAGGTCCTCCTTGTTCCTCTCCAACTTACACCTTCAGGGAAACTTCCCAACTCCTTAACAATCAGTTCCCATACACTAATATATTCAAAGAAAATGTCCAACGGCTCTTTCGTTTCTAACCAGTAATTTATTTTTCTGTTGTTTGGAAGTTTTCTCCCTCCAAACCCCCTTCCCTCTCTCTCTCTTCTACTTGCCCCCCATCCATTTGCACATCTAGGTTAGGTTTTCCTTTGCTGTTAATTGTGGTGCTGGTTAGGAAGAGTCTTACTATGTTGCCCAATGTGGTCTTAAACACATATGGTTCTCAAGCAATCCTCCTGCCTTAGTCTCCTCAGTAGTTTGGACTTAAGTACATGCTACCATGCCCAGTTCAAATGTTTTTCTTAAAGTAAATGTATTTCTCAAAGCAATAATCCAAAAAGGTGCTCCACAGGAAAATAATGATTTCATGGAAAAGTCACAAAGCACACAAGAGTCTAAGGAATTCTGAAGTGAAGAAACCACATTAACTTTATTAACCAGCTCAAACTCAAATTTATTAAGCTAGCAAACTCTTTTCTATGGTAACTATTAATAGCCTACAGAACACACATTTAGGAAGATTAATCTTAACCACTGATTAAAACATACAAGCAAAATACCATACTTAATCTTATATCCTAAGTGGTTTATAAAATGATACTGCCTTTGGAAAAACAAAAAATGAACTTATACAGAAAATAATTAGCAAGTTGCTAAATGAAAACACTGCATATATATTACCTTACCTAAATTCATTTGAAAATTTAAACTGTAAACATCAATTGTAATTTTGTGATTCTAGAGCCACAGGGCAGGGAGCAGTAAAAAGCAAGAATTTGTAACGTAAGTATATAGTATGGAACAGAGTATTTTACAAATATTAAAATCTAAAAGTTTTTGTTTTCACGTTTATCTTTTTTCCAAGTAACAGAATGGAATTTTGTGAATTTCATGAACCAACACAGGCAGGCTGTATGACACTTTTCAGAACATATGTTGTACAATCACTAAAAACATGTAATGAAAATGTCAGTTTTCTCTGTAAGGTGCACTATAAATCACTAATGGTGAGGTTTTAAAGAGAAACGTTACAATCCACACATTGTACCTGAAGGCTCCGTAAAGTGGTCTGTACCAGCAGACAAATGAGCAAGGTGTGAACAGCACAAACCACAAGATGCTCAGTCCAAAATCAACCCCTCTTGAGGAATCAACAAAAAACCAAGCCAGACATCCGAAGATATTCAGAAACAGTGTTACAGCGTGGACTGTGGGATCGGAAAACAAAAACAGAAAAGAAATATTTACATTCACTTAACAAAATTATAAATTAAAAAAAAAGCCTTCTAGAAGCAAACATATTCTACCTCATGTTTCCTCTCTACTTAGCATTATTAAAAACATGCTGTTTCTTTTACATTTAATTTGCAAACCAAGTACACACAGGAAAGTGAGAGCTGCCCAAAACTTCATTGGTCCTTTCTTCATAATAGGCAGTTACACAGCCAAACCAAAGCAAGCACTGCCTTTAGGCCTTCTCCAGGAAAAAAATCATGTGATGCGCCCCTTGATCCAAGGCCCAAGATGAAAAGCAGTGTGTGCGAAGAAATAACAAGGACCTGGAAGAAGAAAGACCCTATACTCAAAAGCTATTTTTAGAGACTAAAACTGGAGTCAAATTACAAAGAGAGTAGCAATTTCCAATGATGACACAGCCAATCTAAAAGGATCAGTAATCCATCTTCATAGGAGTTGTCCAATTTTTAAAGTCCTGGGGGGGAAGAAACTGTAGTTTGGTAGAGGATTAAAGTCATTAACACACCCTTCGCCACGTACATACACAGTAAGATGCAGTTCAGCAGCTGTTCCCTCTGGGTAACAGAAATAGGTCTTGGCAAACTCTTCTCATGCTGCTAACAATGACTTTCCCTAACAGATCAAAGACAAAACATTTGAGTATCATCTAACTACAGTATGATCCATATGTTACCATTATAATTAATCACTTTTTAAATGATTCTTTAAAACCTTATTCTTCAGCTGAATTTATTATAGGAAATAAATACTCATGAAAATGCATGGCTGCCCCATCAGGTGGCTTGTACCACTGGTGATACAAACAGATCTAATCACTTTTATTGATCTTTTTACTAACAAAATTCCTACAAAGCCGCCCCATGGGACAGACATGTGTACCACTGGTGGCTCAAGATATCTGGCGGTAAGACACACAAATTGTGGCCCATCGAATGTGTTAAGCCCAGCATTCAAGCTCTGTGAGCTCCAGTTTTTCAGCTATAGAAACCCAGAAACTCTTCAAGTTTCAAACATTCATTTCCTTTTATCACGTATGAAAAAAACTGTTCCAGTTAAGAATTTGTAATTCTCATGAAAGCTAGCTAACAAATTATCTCAAAATCCTGTTCCTCAAAATAAAGGCAGCTGTGTACAAGGCATGCAGGGTCCAGAGAGAAAAAAATCAGTGCCTCCTAAGAACTGGCCATGCTGGGACTGGGAGGAGCCCACCAAGAAGCCAGCTAGCCAGCCTTTCTGGTAAGCCATGCAAGCCATGTGGGGCCCGGGAAAAAAAGTCAGATCGCATCTCCCATGAGCCTACCAGTGCACAGGCTGGGAATCAACTCCCCGCTCCCATGCAACCGGCTGGTTCTGAGGACAGGCTGAGTTGGCAGCAACTGAGGTACAAAAAGCGACTGAAGGCTTGTACTGCTTGGCTGATCTTGCAGGCCTGGGGCCAGCGGTCTGAGGATCTATTGGAAGGATAACAGTGTGCAATATAGCAAAGATGAGAGATTTCCTTCTGTCTTGTCTTTGAAATCCAATATTGTTCTGTTTTTTTTTTTGTTCCAACTGTTTTGCTTTATTCAATGTTCTGTTTTGATTGGTTTTATTTATTTATTTAGGTTTGATTTTGCTATATCTGATGGAATGGACAACTATTATGAAGATAACAAGATATACTATGGTAGCCATTGTTTTCCTTATACCCTACTTCAAAATTCTGTACCAATTTCACTGCTTTGTTTTTTGATTGGCTTTATTCTGTTTTGGTTTGTTGGATTTTATTATCTTTAAAATTAAAAAAAATAATAAAGGTAGTTGTAAGGACTTAACAAAATTCATAATTTAAATTCTGTGTAATTAAATGAATTTAGTAATTTTAGGAAAAGTTTTTAATGTTAAGAAAATTCCAATTTAAATTTCTACCTTCACAGGAATAATTTTAAAGGTTTATCTACTAACCCATTTAAAGAAAAAAGGGACAACATACATGTACATGGATGTTTCGAAATAAGAACAAGTTCTTCTAAGTATAGTTAAAACTATCAATTTAATGTCATGCACTCTATTAATTTTTTTCTAATTCTTTTCAAACTAACCAATATCCCTCATCAATAAGTCATTGGCTTGTAATACTGGTAAAGGCTAACATGTCTAGGACTATTTACTAAACAATCTGTCTGTTTAGAGTTCAGAAAACATACACAAAGCCCAGGTAATATGAAATCCAGATCTAGGTTGATAATTTCAATCCCACTGAAGGGAGCAATGAATTCATGCTGGCGGACTCCAAGAACAGACACAACATTAAAGAAATCTTAGGGCAGTCTGTTTTCATGATTTGCAACTGTAACAACTCTCTTTGATATAAAATCTCAATCTACTTTATTAGGCAGTCAATGTGATATTAATGGGCTTACATTTGAAACCACTGCTACAATATCCTTATTGACTAAATTATGGGTTATAATAAAGACATCTAATGAAATATATTATTTTCTTTGCTACATGATCTCTAATGTAGTAAACTGTTTTTCCTTTTTTTTTTTTTTTTTTGCGGCACCAGGGATTGAACTCATGACCTTACGCTTGCCAGGCAGGCGCTTAGACCGCTTAGCTAGATCCCCGGCCCTCTGTTTTTCCTTTTTGAATTCAAAAGTACACAAGGCTATTTCTAATTGCTTCAGTTCATTACAGGCTAAATTATTTGCTTTACCCAGCCACCTTTGAAAGCATGTCTTCGCTGTTTGTTTGCCTGCTTGTTTTAGACTGCAGAGAGTGAAATTTACTGGGGGCCATGCTGACAGGGGCACGGGCTAGGATGGCAGGAAGAGCAGTTCAGTTCCCACAACTTGGTTCAGGAAGAGAGGTACACACATGGGTTAGCACAAAAGGGACTTAATTCTTGGGGAATGTAGCTGTTATCTGTTGAAAAATATAAATTACTTCCTTTCTTTGCTACTATGTAGATGGTACAGCATGGAACTCTAGACGGCGGGATCTAGAGTCAAGCCTATCCACCTCCAAGGTTGGTTGCATAATGTTGGGACAAGTGACTCAAATTCTCTGAGCTTTAGTTTACCTATGTATAAAACCAAATAATAAAGTGCCTACTTCTTAGTGTGGCTAAGATTAATAAAATAAGATACATAAAGTGGTTAGCACTGTACCTGGCACAAAGTAAATCTTCAATAAATGTTGAGCTTTCTCATTATAATTGCTATTACACAATTAAAACAGTAAGTTGAAAAAAAAAAACAGTAAGTCGAAACTTCTTGAAAGTAGCTTACTAGGCCAGGTATGCTGATATACACCTGTAATCCCTGCACTGAGGAGGCTGAGGCAGGAAGACTGCTGTGACTGCAGTGAGTTTGAGGCCAGTCTGAACTATAGTGAGACCCTGCCTGAAAAAAAAAGCATACCAGAACAACTTATGAAAGCATATTAACTTAGGCACATTACTGCACCAGTAGTAAATCATAATTTATTCCAAATAACGCTTCTTCAAAACAGAATGTAACTGGGATCGGGAGCTCTCTTTAATGCCAATTAACATATCTGCCAACTAAATAGGTTTTGAATAGAAAACTATTCTCAACTCTGTTATTCTGAGAAACTCAGAAAGTTACTTATTTCTAAGACAAAACAGCTCTATTTTGAAACCAACAGCACTGGTAAAGGGGTTCACTATTTGGTTAAAATTAATTATAGACTCCTATTCAATCAATATTCACTAAATTCACTAATTTTCTTCCAGTCCCATGTCCTTCCACCAAGAAAAGCAATTTTTAAAGTCAAATAACGTGACTAAAATACTAGGCCAGCTTCTGCCCATTTTAAAAATATACATAAAATAGATATTAAATAAGAGATATGAGTCTGTTAGTATGTACTACTGAATATATATACACATGTACGTGTGTGTGAAAGATTCAGCAAAAGATATTAAACCAAGAATAAATTCTCAACAAGAAACTAAGTTACAGAAGTACTATACAAAAAGAACTAGTTCTCAAACTCCAAAACAACTTTATCTATGGGAAGAGTGCTCCTAAAAGATTTAAGAAAATTATTTCATCTCTTTTGGGTAAACAAGAAAGCCTCACTAATCATAAAATAAAAACACACAAATTTCCTTCACTCAGAATGCACCCTACAAATTCTCCATTTCCCAAATAATGTGAAGGTAAGAAGCCACTACTGCTGTTATACCTGACATAATGGCATCAAAATAGAATAAAACAAAACAGATAGTGGAAGGCTATGTACATTCAGCAAAACTGTTAACAGATTGACATTTTAATTTAGTATTTGATGTGCTATAATTATATTCAAAGCAATATAAGCATCACAGCCTAAGATGTATGCTCTAATGTTATATTCAATAAAATGTCCTAACGTTACTCAAGTACTTTCAAAAATAAAAATATTCACAACCACTTGAAAAGAAAAAGTAAACTGCACTCAGAGCTATTTTTAAAATTACACTTTATAGTATTACAGTAGTTTACGACCCACTTTAAAAACAGCCGCAATGTCTACATTTAACAGAACTTAAATTGTCTTCCTCTGCATAAAAACAGTATTCATAAGTTTTTTAAAGCAAACTATTCATATCTGTATAATATTCTTTAAGGAAAAAGGATCATTATGAAATCTCCTATGTGACAGAGAAAATGTCCTTTTCTCAAGAAAGTGCCAGTTCTCAAAAATATAAGTTTTCTTCAGGCAATGACTGACATCATCACATACAGTATGGTTGTGAAGTATATAAATATGATGCTTCATTCTGAAAACTTTGGTCATTAATATCTATCTACAGAAAAAGAAGATATTTACTATACTAGCCTTAATAGATTAGTTCAAAACAAACAAATTTTAATAACGAAAGTAAAAACTATAAATAATGTAATTTATTCTATACTCACACATCCACAAGTAGTACATGAGTTTGACTGTCTTCTGGAATTCTACAGGAATGTCTACAGAAAAGTCCTGATAGAAACAAGGTCCCACAGGAAAATTCTCAGGAAGAGGTGGCCAATTATTTTTTCTGCCTGTAAATTTTAAAAAGAATACAATCAATATATCTGTTCTTATTACATAATAATGACCCTTACTGTTTTAATAAATGTTATTTTAAAATGCAACACTGTATCTCTATTCTCCTACAACTTTTGAAAACCAAGCTTCAGATTTTTTTTTTTTTTGGTGGTACTGGGGATTGAACTCATGACCTTATGCTTGCCAGGCAGGCGCTTAGGCCACTAAGCTAGATCCCCTGCCCTTGTCTTTTTGAGACAGGGTCTCACTATACCATTCAGGCTGGCCTTGAGCTCACTTTGTAGCCCACGCTGGTCTCGAACTCACAACGATCCTCCAGTCTCAGCCTCCCGAGTGCTGGGATTACAGGCGTGAGCCACCACACCCAGCTACTTCACATTTTTAAAAATTTTCTCAGAATATAACTTTATAAAACAACAAATGGTAAAATAATTTTCTAGTGTCATATCACATCATATTTGGCAGGTATCAGCAAAAAGGGAAAAACAAATAAAAAAGAAAAAAGAGTTTCAAAGTCACAAGTAACTGGTTGTCATGAGGAAGCAATTCAGTTTTTCAACTTCAATATCTTCTTCCACATTCTAAATTTTTCAGTAAAATTCTGCTATATGGAGAGGGATGACAAGCATCGGATTCTCAACTTTTCTACTATTCAACCCCACAAAAAACACAACCTTAAATTGGCATCCAAGACTTAAATTTGGAAAGCTCAAAGTCTGGGAAAAAAATAATACCTAAAAGACACATATAAGAAATCCAAAAAACTGAAACAACAAGAAATAGTCATGAGAAGTAAAGGAATTAGAGCACCTTCAAAACTCTAAAGAAAAACAAATTCAGACTATGAGGAAAGAAAATGTGTATAAAGAAATTAGATTGAAAATAAATAAAATGGGGGCTGGGAGTAAGGGTGCATGCTTGTAATCTCAGCACCTGAGAGGCTGAGGCAGGAGGATTGCTGTAATTTGGAGGCCAGGCTGGGCTACAAACGGAGTTCAAGGCTAGCCTGAACCACATAGCGTGACCCTGTCTCATAAAGACAAAGGGGGGGGTGGTGGAATAAGATGTGAAATGTTGAGGAAAATAAAAAATTAAAAGGCAAAAAACAGAACATTAGAAGGTAAAACTATAAACTGAAGACCATTAACAGTTCTAGTCACAGAATCCAATTTTACATAATTTTTCTAAACCAAGAATTTTTTGTGTGTATGCAGTGGGGTTTTTTGTTTATTTTTGAGACAGGGTCTCACTGTATAGCCCTGGGTGACCTCGAACTTTGGAACCCCCTGCCTCTGCCTCCTGAGTTCCATGATTACAGGTATGTGCCATCACAACCAGCAGAGGTCATTTTTCAGAGTGGAAAAAAGCACAATCTCGTTCTGATTCTCCCCGACATGTCTTGTCTGTTGCACTATCCAAATTTCATGTAGTTCAGACTCCTACCAGTCTCAGGGTATTTAGCAGTAGCAGAGAACACTAACAAAGAACACAGGCTCTGGAGCCAGAAGGCCGAGCCACTCAGTGGCAGCTGGTCAAAGGCAACCTCTCAGAGCCTAAGTTCTTCATCTGTAAAATGCGAATGACAACAGGACCACCCTTCACAGGATAGTTCTGAGGAGTAAATGAGTTTGTAAGTGAAAAGTACTGAAATGTACTCATACACAGGTCTAACTCTGTTAATTTTTCACTCTTCATTACTATATTAAAACCTCTCTCACAGAAATAATTTGAATTAGTCAATGCTAAGAAGACAGATTTTAGCTATGGATATTTCAGAAACATTGCCCTTAAATTAAATGTTTCGTTTTTCCTTTGTAGATGCTGTCTCTGGTACTGCAAATAAGAAAAGGATCCAGAGTAAAATGTCCAGGTAAAAGTCCTAGACCTGTACATTCTAAGATAAGGAAGAAACCACGCTTCACTGTGTACTGCATTACTGTTCCTAGTCCATCACTATCCCAGGTACCCTGACGATGACTTACCTCCAGCTCTTGTCCCTTCTTATCCAGACAGTGCTAACTTTCCCTAAGACACTCCCTTGAAGTGATCTTGGTGGTCTTAGCCTGAATAGATTCCATAGCAAATAATTCAGCACTGATTTTTCTTTGGCAGCATATAAATACACTGATCTTCCAAGGGTCACCACAAACATAGTTTTAACATATTTCTGAGGGCTGGGGCAGATAACTGAACCTGGTCTGAGTAAATCAGGTTAAGGGTCAAACATGGGGCACACACATTCAAATGTTCTCAGATTCAACAGACCCCCAGAGAGAGCCCAAGTACGAAATCAAAGGCTCCTAGGTTTAGAATGAACCAAAGTTACCACATCTGCATTTGCATTCTCTGTGATGGGCCAACACTGTTCTAATCCACCAAAAGACTATGCAAATCAGCCAAGATCACAGAGCTATATAGAGTATCAAGTAGGCAATTTGCCTTGTTTGATCTCCTTGCTAGAATAGGAAAACAAGCCAGGGTTTTATCCATACACAAAATGACCTATGGCTAGAACAGATACTTCTATTTTAAACTCCTTTGGATACTACCATGTTGACTGAGGTTTTGCATTTCTCGTTCTCGACGATCTAATTCTGCAGCTTTTCTTTCTAGTTCTTCTTGCCGCTTAAGAAGTTCAGCTTGAGCGAGGGCATGTTCCTTAAACAAAAGTTATCAATACATGAACAGCTTGTCAGAAGTATAAAACACTCTTTAACATTTATATGCTATCCCCTACTTCTTTCTCTATGACAGAAATCTAATTCAAATTGATTCCAAAATACAGAATTGAAGATTATAGTTTTCAGAAAATGTCACATGGATTTAGCTCTGTGGAAACAGAGTCCATAGGATAGGAAAAACCCCTCTCAGTGTGAGTAATCAGAGTCAGAAGTCATCTGGAAAATGAAATTAACACAACCTCTGTGCCTAAGAGATTAAGGACAGAAGCAAAGGGAACAGGTGAGTAAAAGGACAGAAAAAAGAACAACTGAGTTGGCTTTGATAAACTGGGTTAAATGACATATAAGCCCCCCAGCAATGCAAGACTATTTTATAATGTCTTAAATGTCGGAAGATACTGTGGCGGAAGAAGGATATGGTTAAGAAATTCTGGTCCCTAACTCCATCTGCCCATATGTGACACCAGACAACTTATTCTCCTCTTTCTTGGATTTTTGTCATCTACTTCCTCCTACTATCACTGCCTAGTCATTATAACTCTTTCCCTAGAATATCTACCATTCTGTCATTGAGTAGTATTCTACATTAAGACTTAAGTCCAAATCCAAGAAAAAATGTCACTGTACAAATTGTACACCAAGATGATAAATGAAATTCAGTGATTCCTAATAATGGAATAAGGCAAATGTAGAAACTGACAGTTGTGAGCACTTGCAGAATGACATTGCTATTCCAGACTCAAAAGTAAATTAAAATTTTAAAATAAGGAATGTGACAATACAATTATAGTAGTCTCTGAATGCAATACTAATGTTAGTAATATTCTAATTTCCAATATAAATTTAGACAGCGTTAACTAACCTTTGCAATCTGTGTATAAGCTGGATGTTCCTCTGTTGGTTTCATTATTGCTGGCTGTGTATTAGGTACATTAGGCATTTTCACACTGCCTGGTGGAGGCTAGGAAGATTAAGAAAAAGATAAATTATACAAGATAGAGTTCAATTTTTAACTTCTCTCGAAAGTTACAATACTAATAAAAAGCAGAATCCAGATCAGGCTCTCTTTCTCCCCTGTCTTCTCTTAGTCACGCATATGGCAAAGAGCCATTGAAGCATTCATCTCTATTTTCTCTAACTCGTTCACTTCTCAACTCTACAATCTCCCACACTACACGACTAACACTCTTCTCCAGGACACTGTGTTTTTAAAACATGTTTTACTATGTCCCTACAGTAAAACACAGAGTACCAAACCGAAGAATCACACCAAGCAAGCAGCAAGGCACAGTGGCATGGACCTACAGTCTGGCTACTCAGGAGGCGGAGAAAAACTACTAGAGCCCAGAGTCCAAAGCCAGCCTGCTCCACTTAACAAGATCGCATCGATGCCAGTGCTCTGTAAAGCATACGGGCGATCTCTTGGTAGAATCTCACTAACAGTGTTTTAAAAGAGAAAGAGAGAAGGCATAAGGAAATGGAAAATAAAGTAAATACAACTACAAAACCTCTGCTTTGCCAAAGCAGCTCAGCATTACTCGAAAGGAGCTGCAAGGCCAAGAGGTAGATGCCTACAAGCACAGCAACGGGAAACTGGTTAAACCACCATGCTCACATGCAGCGCGGCCATCACGAAGATGAACTGCAACTAACAAAAATGATTTCTAGATGCTAAAGGAAACCATGCAAACTACAGAAGAGCATGCAGGTGATCTTTTTAAATAAACATTTATACATGCTCAGAAAAATATCTACAAGGTCACAGCAAACAATTATCAGGACTTTCACCCAGTGCTACATTTCTCTATTATGTCTCCCTCAACATACTCCACTTTTTAAAGTTAATCATATTTTTCAAGTGCTGTTTAGAAAGGTTATAAGGAAAAGAAGAAACAAGGATGGGAAGATGATAAGGCAGGGCAGAGAGGAAAGACGGGATGGTAGGGGAGGGAAGGGGAGAGGACTGATAAGGGAGGAAGACAGCAAGCCAAGAAGGCAAGAGCTACGTGCAACACCAAATTCAACAGTCAGAACTATTAGAAAACAGCACAAAGACAGCAGGATTTTACCCTGCTACCACAGCTGAGAGCAGCTTGAAAAGGAAACCAAGCACGACCAAAGATATAACTGGAATACTGTTCATTATAAAATTCATAAGGAAAAATACAGACTAATGAATAGGTCAAACACATCTGAAGAAAAATAGGGGACCCACGGTATTAAGACTTACTATAAGGCCGTTTATTTAGGAGTATGGTACAGATAAGAATAGCAAAATATATCAAC
>RJWT010033095.1:0-13983 GCA_004365215.1 Cuniculus paca
AAAAAATCTTGTATCTGTATTGTTCAGTTGGAGCACTTGGCTAGAGGGATGAACTAAATTTTTCATTTCATTTCAATCAATTGTTCTAAACTTAATAGGCACATGCAGTGAGCAGTTATTCTATTCCATTGTATGAGTCTGGGCCAGATGCAAATCATAGTGTGGCAAGAAACAGAGTGGCAATGGGAGACAGGGACATATGAGTCATCATAGCTATGGGAAGGGATGTGCAAAGAGCCCTAGGTTCTCAAGGAACAAACTTGCTCAGTTTCCCAGGTGTGAGGAACTGCATGGGACTTTCAAATACCAAGCACGTGAGCATCCCAGGCAAACTGGGTCAGTTGGTCAATTTACTTAATGCCTAGCTGGACCTAAGAGAAAGTTCCACTTGAGAATTAAAGAAAGTTAAATCAAGAAAAGGAGGGTCATGAAGACTGAAATTGGGATAGGGTAAAGACATGTGACAGGGAAGAGGACAGCAGTCTCAAAAATCTGATACTCTTTACATTTCCAGTGTATCTCCCCGTTCTAACAGCCAGCAGTTGTAGAGATTTTAAATAAACATATGTGACTGGCTTTAATGCTTGCTTTTTTTTTCAAACACACGTGCTTTATTTTACTCATCTGTCTCTCGTTGGAGAAGTCAAGACGACAACCTACTTGACTGCCTTTGATCTGCCATTTAAATTTCCATTCTCATTCCATAATCTGTTAATCTTTCCAGTATCTCAAGGCAAGTTTGAATTAGATTCCCATATTGAACCCCCACATGAAAGACATTTCTTTTTGAGCAGCTCAATATAATAGTTTTTCTAAATGACATTTAAAATGTTCAACTCTGTAATGGAATGATAAAGCAGGGTACCCGGTGTTAGTACACACTGGTGAAAAGAACATTTTTTATTTTAGTTTTTTTTTTAGTCAGAGACCAAAAAGATAGAACAAGATAATTTAAAAAAAAAGTTTATTCCTGCTAGACTGCCACAGTGGTATTATGACTCAAAATATAATACTCATTGAATTCCTGTAGGAATCTAACTTCTTAAAAAGACATCAGACATCAAAGTCTGAGTCATGCCACATTAACTACCAATGGCCAAAGAAAAGTTTGAATGCTGCTGGAGAAGTTAAATATTAGATTTGCTCTGAAACATTTAAACTCAGAGAAGTAGGTACTGCGGTTGTCATACCGACTTGTGTGCATTCTTTATAAGCTTCCAGACTGCTCTTTGCACCCCTTGCTGTTGCTATGGTGACCCAAATAAATTCTCTCCTGAGATTTCTTTCTCTCAGACACTGAGGCATTGGGTCAAGCAGGCAGGCAGGCTAGCAAATAATGCACTGGCCCTAAACATTCACATTCTCCAGGCAACTACAAAGAGCCATCCTGCCACACATCACACCCAATTGCAACATCTGCAAAGCTATAATTCCATTAGGTTGAGCAAAAAAAAAATTGGCATTTGTTTTATTCATATAACCAATAAAACAAATCCTTGCAAAAGGCAGAGAGAAAGTGGAAAGTAAGAAGTTCTTCTATCATCTACATCATTCCTTTTGCATTCACCAGTGAGACCTGAAGGAGAGTTCTCGGGAGAATACCTATGAAACCAAAGACTCTCGCTGTTGGCCGTCTATACAGAACTACTAAATATGATTTTTAATACTTAGAAGAAATGACTGGGGAGATGACTATGAAGGAGACTGAGATAGTACCCAAGCAAATCACAAAAGAAAGCAATTAGTTCATAGAAAATATGCACAAATGTTCTATAAAGAAAGACTTAAAATGTCTTCTGTCATTTGAGATACTATAATTTAAAGTCTCTCATATCTGGGCCCCTCCCCTGCTATATGCATATGGCATATAAGACAAATATTTGTGAAGACAGAGCATCTAGACAAGTAGCATTTCTCAGTGACAGTATATGTATAATTAGGAAACAGATACTATTTATACCCCCTGAAACTCCAAGTCTTTTCTTTTACCCAAAGATACACAATATTTTAATGTCAAAACTAATGCAAGGCGATTACCAAGGAATGATGAACTAGGTAGGCATCCTACCCTGATACAGCTGGTAAAAAGTCCATGTGTACTAGCATACATCCTCTGCTCTGAAGTAACACCTCACCAAACCCCTTTGTCAGGTACTGCCTGCATTTTCCAGATGATTAAACTAAGACAAAGAGGAGTGAAAAACTTGCTATAGGTCACACACCCAAGAAGTGGTACTGGGATTTAAATCCTAGCTTTTCTCCTTCTCTTCTTCTCTCCTCTCCTCTCCTCTCCTGTCCTCTCCTCTCCTCTCCTCTCATTTTCTTCCTCTCCTCCCCTCTCCTCTGCCCACTCTTCCCCTTCTGCTCCGTCCTTTTCTTCCATAGCCCTCCATGGTCCTTTTCTCCCAGTGCCCTCCATGCCGCAGCATCAGTACCCAGAAGTCCTCTGGGGAACATAACAGTACAGGGAATAAGACACTACACTTCCATCAGCTTTGAGATCCAGGACAACACAGTGGAAAATTCAGAAGCCAGGGAGCACAGGCCAGAGGAAATTTGCAATGAGCCCAGGGAACAGCCAGAGGCCACCATCATCCTGTAAAATTGATTCTGAATAAGGTGGTGAGCCCAGAAAGACAAAAAGCAATACATCTGGGCCCCCACTTCCGTCTCCCCAAACACAGGAAGTTTTGGCTGCTCCTGGGAACACATGTACCCAGGGACTCCACCAGGATTCTTAGGAAATGAGGTTTAAGGTTGCACTGGGGTAGACTAGAATGGGAAGCTCTAAGCAAACAGATAACAAGTGCACTGAGGTTAGGAGAGACTCAAAGTGAGAAGATGAGCGGGAACTGGAGAGAAGAAGCAAAACAGCACATCCCCTTCACCATGGTGCCCGCCTTTCCTGCGTTCTGGGCTCCCACAGTGAGTGCTGCCAGGCCCTGTAGTCTTCTGCTCCCTATTCCAGGTCCTCTGGGACTGGCCCTTTCTTCTCCCTCCACTACAAGTTTAAACAGGGTTCAGTATTGTGGGGGAGGGGGTCAGCTTGAATAATTTTCAGTGATGTTTGAGTACTGTTAACCTTTTCTTGGAAACCAGTGTCTTTCCCTTATTAAGATCTCAAAAATACATACACTAGAGATTCTTTGGTCTTGAAACACCAGTTAGATTTCTTAATGGCTGTCAGTGCAAGAGGACTGGGGTGATGAAATTTACCTTGAAGCCAACTAACTTTTGGAGGGGAATATATCTATCCTCCGTGTCAAGAGATACCTGGTCTAGACATCAAAGGGGTTACAAATACTCATATTCTTCCCCAAAGGGCAGCAGAGAATCTTATAAGCAGAGTCCTAGCATGACTCACTTGTTAACATTTCCAGCCTGGGGCACAAAATGTCTCATCAACAAGACTTGGGGTTTTGGGTAACTGCCTCTTAAGTGGATTCAGCTCAACCTGGATTTCATGTTTTCTTCCTTCATTTCCAATGATTTCATTTCTCAGGAATTAAATTATTTTTCAGAGTTCCTCTAAATTAAATGAAGAGTAAATAAAAAGACCTTAGACAAAACCTGAATAATTTTATTAGGAATATGATAAATGTGAGAGGTTGCAGTAGCCTGAAAATCCCATTATATGCAATTAAGGAGCTACATTAATATAATTGTAGACTTTCTAGCATTTTCGCCCAGTACATACAGTATTTACAGATAATTGCATAGTAAGGGGAGAAACTCAAGCTGTGAGTCTGCCATGCACGTGACTAACATTGTCAAATTAAAAGCTGGTTGGGTTTCTCTTTGAGTTATTAGCTTTAAAAGCTTAATTTTTATCTTTCCAAGATGGGGGAAATGCACTGGTATGTAAAGTAAAATGTTTCCAGTTAAAACTCATACACAGCACAACAAAAAGACAGACACTATTAAAAGACCGTAATAGTCGTTTCGATGGCACTCACGCCATGTGTAACTCTTTGATCAACAGAGAATTCTAAAGCAAACCAATAGGTAAACAGTACCGCAGTAAAGATGCATAACTTTCACATTTGTGAGGCCCTTGATCTCAACACTATTTATATGAAAATGATGCTAAAATTACAACAAAGCTGATGAAAGACATAACAATACCTTAAAAAAAATGCTCAACTAGGCTGGGAAGGAAATATCAAGATTCATCCTCTATTCTGTGGACAACAAATGATACAATCTTAAAATAAAACTAAACTCCCTAGACCTCAGTTTCTTCACTTGCAAAACTCAATGGTTGAATTGTATAAACCACACAAGTTTCTTCCTTCTCAAGAAATTCTTGAAGCAGGCCCCATAGAATAACTACTTTTCAGCCATTATTATTAATCGGAAATTGAAAATAATTCTACATATATATTTTAATATAAATTTTATTTTTAGCAGTTTTAGGTTCACAGCAAAACTCAGCAGAAGGTGCAGAGATTTCGCTTCTATGCCCTGCTCCTACACATATACACTTTCCCTGCCTTTACCATGACCGATGAACACGTAGTGACGTGACCACCTGAAGTCCACAGTAGGATTCTCTTTTGATGTCACACATTCAGAGTGTCGGGACAACTATGTAATGACTGTGTAGTGACTTGCCCACCATGACAGTGTCACAGAATGAACATTTTTGCTGTCTTAAAAATCCGCTATGCTCTGCCTATTCCTCGCTTCCTCCTCTGTAAATCCTTGGTGACCATTGGTCTTTTTACTGTTCTACTTCTCCATAGTTTTGTCCTTCCTAGAATGTCATACGGGTGGAGTCACACAGTATGTAGTCCTTTCAGGTGGGTTTTTTCACCTAGTAGTTTGCACTGACAGTTCCTTCCTGTCTCGGCTGCTCATTTCCCTTTAGCACTGGGTAACACGCCATTATCTAGATGCACAATGGCTCACGCATTCACCCACCAAAGGACATCCTGGCTGCTGCCAAGTCTGGGGAGTTGTGAATAAGGCTGTTAGAGACATTCACATGCACCTTTTTTGTAGACAAAAGTTTTTAATTCCTTTCAGCAGACACCAAGGAACCTGATGGTATGATATAGTAATAGCATTATCAGTTTTATAAGAAATACTGAACTGCCTTCCAAAACTGGCTGTACCATTTCGTATTCACACTTGGAATAAGTGATCCCGATGCTCCGCGTCGTCACCGGTGTTTGTTGGCGTCATTGTTCTCGATCTGAGCTGTCACGCAGGTGCGGAGTAGAATCTTACTGTTGTTTTCAGGTGCATTTCCTTGGTGACGTGTGGTGCAAAGTGTATGCCTCTTTGTCACCAGTGAAGGTTATTTACTGTGGTGTCTGGTGAGGTCTTCAGCCTGTTGTTAGTTGACTTATCTGTTTTCTTATTATTCAGTTATAAGAGTATTTTTTTAACGTTTTAGGCAACAGTTGTTTATCAAATACGTCCTTTGCAAATATTTTCTCCCACTCGGTGGCCTTTTTATCCTCTTCACAGTGTCTTTCATAAAACAGAATTCTCTTATGAAGTTCAGCTTATCAATTCCTTCTTTTATGGACTGTGCCTTTTGTGTTGTATCTAACAAGTCATCTCCAAATTGAAGTTTATCTAGATTTTCTCTTTATCTTCTGGGAATTTTATAGTTTGTCATTGTTACATTTAGGCTTGTGATTCACTTTGAGTTAACTTCCATGAAGGGTGTAAGGTTTGTGTCTCGATTCATTTTTCTGCATGTGAATGTTCAGTTTTTCTGGCGCTATTCTTTGTGAGATGGGATCTACCTGTGTACTTCACGATGACCTTGAACTCACTGTGCAGCCCAGGCTGATCTCAAACTCATGGTGATTCTCCTGCCTCAGCCTCCATTATGCTGGGATTGCATGGAGATCCACCATGGCAGAATCTCCAGCACCATTCTTGAAAAGACTTGCTTGTATTCATTGTAGTTTCTCAACATTTATTTTTAAGTAGCTAAGCTTATCATTGACATACATTCATCCACCTAGACATATACCAGGTGCTGGGACCCTGAGTGTTTGTGTCCCTCCAAAATTCAAATGCTGAAACCATAGTCCCCACTCGGAATATAAACGGAAGTGAGACACGTGGGAGGGGATTACATCATGAGGGCAGCATCTTCCTGAACGGGCTAAGTGAAAAAGATGCAGAACAGCTCCCTCCTTTGGCCAAGAAGGATGCCCTCACCAGACACTGAATCTGTCAGCACTTTGACCTTGGATTTTCCAGCCTCCAGAGCTGTTCTGCTGAAAAAGTCCAAATGGATTACAACAGTAGGAGAATGCCATGGACAGAACATTGTCCGCGTACTGGGAACTTTTCTAGCCCCTTTCGCATGTGTTCCACATGTTTATAGTAGGGGTACGCTCCAGTGGGGAAGGAAAACAGCCAAATGAACTTTGTGCAGTTCTAATTTCATATTTAAAAAAGTTATAAATGTTCTCAAGTTATTTAACTTAGTATGTGTCTAAGACCATCCTAATCATTCTGGCCAGCACGCCTCTATTCATTGAGTATTCAGCACCACACTGAGCATACTGGGTCCTTAGTTATTCTAAGAATCCTCCAGGAAAAGTGCTGTTATTATCCCCATTTCTATCCTTGGAGAGATGGGGCTATTGCTGAAGGCCACTCAGCCAGCATGTGCAGAAGTCAACCCTTGAACTCAGAGTTCGAACTCAGAACTCAGAGCATAGTTCTATTCACAAGTGAAACCACTCCCTTCTGAATGTCCCCTAATCATTAAAGAGGATAAGAGGAAACGGGTATATAATAAACATCTCTACCTAACTTCTCCTGCTGAATTCACGAAGAATGAGTAACGGATCCAGCCATCTCCCTGTTCCCGCCCCTAAATGATGGAAAACAAGTGTTCTTGCCAATGGGCTTGAATAGAAGCTATCAACAGGAATGAAAACTCAAATGATAGCTGCTCACCACCCCCCAGCAACTCCTCATTGCGCACAGACCTCGTGGAGCAGTCATTCATTTTCCTTACCATCAAGTTTAACTTTGCGGGAGGCAAGTTATGGTATAAGCTGCAGGGAAAAAATGGGGTTTAAAAATGTTGATATGATTGTCTATCTAACGGAAGGGAGACAATTTGCAGCAAAATAATTGGTACATTTCCCACTGCATTATGTTTCTCAAAACATGTTACTGTGGGTGGAGATTAGCTTCCCCTTTCTTCGGGAAGAAAATGACTTGTCTCCCATAGTGAATAGAACTGTCACTCTGAGAGCTGACAAATGCTAACAACCTTTAGAGGTGCAGTGTGCAAGCACCTAAAAAAGCAAATAAAATAAAATGAAGAATCCAGTAGCCAAAGAAAGAAAGGTCACAAGAGGAAATAGCAGGGCAGGACCCTTAAAAGTAAAAGAAAAAAAATTGTAAGCCTGTGTAATGCCAGAAATAGGTTATATGCTAAAATAAAAGGAAACAAATAAAAAACATTCTAACTTAAAGTCACGCCCATTGGTTTCCTTTTTAATGTTAGGCTCCATAACATCAAATTAAATATAATGGATTCTATTCTCTTCTGCTAAAAATGCAGTTGCACCAGGAAGACAATTAACAGAGCCAAGTGATGGTTTATTAAAGCCACAGATGTTCAACATACTAATGTCAGAGTCACAGGTGGGATCACGCACCCACACCACCATTTCCCCCGTTATCCTTGGTCCCATTTTCATGAAGACAAAATGGACAGAAGATGACAGAATGATGCTGAGTGAGTAAGGGGTCCTGGGTAGAAGCAGTGACAGAAGTGACTAAGGTTTCAGTGAATAGTAGCAGCTAAGAGAAAAGATTTAGGTCAACCAGGGTCTCCCTTTTTCCTGTCAGAAAAAGCTCTCAAATAACAATGTGAGTGAGAAATGGCAGCATTTTCTTTTTGCTATTTTTTTCTCACCAAATACAAATGTACAACTGACAGAGTTCTGATTTTTGTCTGTCAGGATAAAGTATTTAAATTATTGTCACCCTCGGTATAGTCCCAACTACTTGTTTTCATAAAATTGGAAGAAGGGCGTTGTGAAAACCCAAAGTAGTTACTATATCTTGGAAGATGGGTCTTTACTTTTGACAACAACAAACACTATTTCTGTGTCTCACAGATATGAAGATGGGAGAGGTAGAAGTGTTTTCAAAAATGTCCTAAAGGATTGTGAAAGAAACGCTTTCCTTCATGAATAATAACCATTGCATAATATGTAAGTAGTATCTGTTGAGTGTTTACTACAAGTCACACACTAACTACACCAAAGAATTGAGATATGTGAAGTTATGAACATGTAAGTCTATGAATGTACTATTATCATCTTCATCTTGAAGATTTAGGAACAAAGGATTACAGAGTCTGAATCCTTATTAACTGAGTAAGGTAAGTGGCTAACACAAGTGGTCAAGGTTAGATTCATTTTTTCTGGAAGGCACACACTGAATTTTAAATATTTTTGTGTTACTTTATTGAGTTTTGTTGCAAAATGAAGTTAAGATATTTGGGCACAATTTCACTCTTTCAGGTCTTGCTTTGCCACCTGGCAAGCCAGGACCAGAGCAGTGCCATTCAAAAGCTAATTATTCCCCTGCACTGAAGCAAACGCTCTCAAAACGTATTACCTAAGGTTTCATGAATGATGAGCTTTTCTTCTCTGGCTGGCAGAAACAGAAATTGGTCCCAGCACTGTGTGAGCTTCTATTCTTGTTCCTCTAATCCTGTCAGATGGTTCTGTTTCCATTTCGGCATAGTCGCCTTCAATAAATGCTGAAGACCCAGGGGCACTCTCTACTGACCTCAGTAGCTTTCTCTCTAGTGGTTCTTTCCTCTCTAATATTCTACCCTGTAAACTCCAGCCTTGGCCTCAGTGGATTCAACTTTGCCTTCTCAATGCAGGGAGACTAGCCTGCTTCCTTTCCCTGCACTTCTGCCTAGAAACCCACTGCAGCAGTAAGCAGAAACAGTTTCAGGTGTCACCTCTTTGTCTCCCATCAGGAATCCCTATTTTCCACGATCTGAAGTCTAATGTCTTCCAATCTGTCCAACAGAATACATGTTGTCCAGTTTTCTAGTTGTTTCAGGCAAGAAGACAAGTCTGGTCTTTGTCACTCCATCTTGGCCAGAAGCCAGTGCATTCACCTTTAGATCTGAAGGTAAGCACTGAGATTTCAAGGCATTAGCCCATAACTAATACCCTATCTTTTGTGAAGTAGTTGGAACCAAAGCAGTTAGATGATTTATTAACGAACACATCCTAGGAAATCAAATCTCTTTCCTTACAATACTTTTCCTTCCAATATCATTATTTGTACAATGATATTAGAAGGATGTAAGGGAAATAGATTTGGATCCTCTGTTTAACTCTCTGCTACATTTCTACTTCTGTTTTTCACTAGGTGCAACTACTAGGTTGTTCTTCAGGGAATGCTCACATTTCTGAGTCCTGGGAAATCATCCGTAGATACTTTGGGAAAAGTGTATGAAGCACTTTTTATGTTCATGAATCTCATATCAAAAGCAGCACAATGCGTGACTGGAGTGAGAGCTACCATCTCTGATGATATGAATAAACTGAGCAAGGCAGACGTGAACTTTACCCAACATAGCTACTCCTAAGGAGTTATGCTTAAATCAAATTTGAATAAATTGAATGATTTTAAATTCACCAATGAATCAGTTTGAAAGTGAATTAAATCAAAGTCCCCTTAGCCTTCTTAAGATATAGTACAGCACTGAGGTTGAGGATATACATATTGGCAACTGGCAGTCCTGGGTTCAAATTCTAGCTTCCCACCTATATGACCTTGGTTAAGTCACCTAATTCTCCAAAGTCTCAGATTTTATAAAATGAGAATGAAAAAAAAAAGCTGGTAGGAGTTAATGAATGAATCCTAGCCAGGCATTGTGACACATACTTGTAATCCCAGTACTCGGGAGACAGAGACAGGAAGATTGCTGTGAGTTCCAGGCCAGCCTGGGCTACAGAGTAAGTTGAAGGCCAGTGTGAACTACATAGTGAGATCCTGTCTCAAAAAAAAAAAAAAAAAAAAAAAAGCAGAATCCTGGTAAAAGTATACAGCATAAAATCTGATGCTTAATCCTAATTAAAAGTTAACTATCATTATTTCATCTCTCTAGAAAAATACACTTATAGTCAAAGTAAATAAGGTTTCATCTCATGTTAGTTTTCTAAACACACATCTCATGCTGTGTTTTAGTCTAATTTTAAATATGTTAAAAGTTAAACTGTCCAACATTCTCTTTGAAGAGTTAGATAATTAAAATAGTTCACTGTGGGTATCACGCTCTTCAAATTTTCATTTACTTAATGTCATTCATTACTACTTATGTACCATGGTAACTAATTCTGAATCATGTCCTCTGGATATTATTAGATAACAATCTCAACACATTACACTCCTTTAGTTACCATTTCAATCAACTGCAGGTTTATTTCTTTCCATATTTTTAACTTCCATGAATCAAATCCTTTAGCTTTAAACACAGTTATCATTTTCTACAAAGACACTTTAAAAAAAAACAACAACACAGCAATTCAGGCAATATCTCCTCAAAATCATAGGAAAAGAAAATTTCTAATTTTCTTTCCAAATTACTATTTCTGATTCACACCCAAACATCCCTATTTATGCAGCTATAGCATATTTCAGAACTGTGTTTACCTCAGTCCCTGAAAGCAGGTTAAATCTAAAATAATAGGCTTTGCAAGCCTAGAAGATTAAGTATAATTATTGTCATAAATTTTCTTAAAATTTCATAGTGTATCTGTGTTTGAAAATGAATTCTAAATATGTTTAGGGTTGCCTGAGTTTTTATTTGGTAAATCTGGCAACCCTAAGTATGTTTAAAACAGACATATGCTTGTATATTCACAAAGTCCCAGAAAAGGCTACATGTGAACAGGACGGTGCAAATTGATTGAATATTTAAAAGCTTGAAGGTTGTCAGTAGTGTAGCGTATAAATATTTATGGTATCTGAAACATGTTCATACCATTTCACTTTCCCTGGTGAGTCCAACTGGTTTCAATACAACACAAATGTAAAATGTCGTCAACTTATTTAAATACATCCTCCATATTAAGCACTAAGATGATAAACGAAGGCAAACTTAGTCTTTATTTCAGAAATATCTTGTCATCAGACAAAGGAATTATGTTTATGTTAGTAGCTTTCTTGCCTCTAGCAGAGAGTAGAAGGTTGACACCAGAGCCAATTTCAATTAATTCAAGATGGAAAATTTCATGTGACACTATCAAACACTTTACCAAAATTGAGACAGATTGCATCTACAATTTCACGTTACTTTTATCTACTTATCTTGTAGCTCTATCAAAAAAAGTAATCAAGTTTGTCTAGCATGATTTGTTCTTTTTAAATCTCTATTTCATGATGTCCAATATCATTATCCTTACACATTTCACCAATGCTTGCATATTTTCTATTAATATTCATTCTATTCTTTTAATATAGATTTACCTTGCTTTTGCTAGATAATTATATGTGTTGTTCATTTATTTAAAAAATAATCATTATCATTAGGCTAATGCTCTAGCAATTATTTCTCATATTTGGCTCAATAAAGGGACTCGGATCAATTCTAAAATACTTATTGCACATTTTACTAATTGCTCGTTACTCTGACAAGCATTGTGAGGAAGATAGACAAGAAGGAAGATGTGTTCTTCTGGAAGCCAATGATCTCTCTAGTGAGATAAACTATAGACTCACAGGAATGGTATCTAGAGTTTTCTAAACTCTAGTAGGCTTAAAAAATGATTATTAAAATTAAAACCTTTGTGCCTTATTTTTGAAGAGTCTGATTGAACATTTGCATTTCTAACAAGCATCTTCTGGTGATTTCAGCTACACCTGAAAGACGCTACACTTGAATAAAACCGATTTTGACAGTCAAGTGTCATAGGACCAAAGCAGAGCCATTATCGGTCAGTATTCTACAAAAAGATTTCCCAGGAGAGCAGGACCTTAAGGACAAGAGATTAACAGAAGTTCTCACAGTAATACCTGAGAAAGTTCTCAGACTGCTTTGAAGTATACTTAATTCACAGAAAGAGACACTTTAATACACCATGATTATCTGCTCCTTGACCAAGCTAATTAGGCAATAAAGGATTAATAAAGTCACTAAACAAAATTAATAAAGGTAATAAAGATTAATAAAGTTCAATGAAATCACAATAACTCACCCAAGGGACAAAATTACATGTATCTCTGTCAAAAGAATTCAAATAAATTTAACACTGAAAAGTCTTTATCTGGGTTGTTTCACATTATATACATTAGATATATTCCAGAACACAGAAATTTATCAAGCTTTTAGTGACAAGCCAGGAAGCAATACTTAGAGATAATTTCAGTCACCAAAGATTTTTTTTAGCCCATGAGTAAATCTTGCAACGCTCCTGTGAAAGCTGGTAGTGTTAAACATGATTACACTAGATTCATGAGGTATCAAATAAAGATTATGTGAGCGTGCACAACTGGCTGTCTCCAAATATCTCAAACTGGTCTACTGCATTATTCTATTCCTTATGTCGTCTATGTAAAACCAGCCTGTCAGTCAAGGTCTGAGCAAGAAAAACAGTATTTAAAACCAAAGGAATTTAATACTGGAAGGAATCTGGTACAGTAAGGATGGAAGAAATGAATAACCAAAGGGGAAAGTGAGGCCAGAGAGAGAGTTGAGCAACACAGTTTTCCCTTCCCCTAAACTACAGGGACAACGCAGTCAGGAGCCCAGTAGTGGTCACCTGACTGAGACAGAACAGTGGGAGCTTGGCTGGTGGAAGGAAAATAACAGAGGGGACGCATCCTGGAAATGCAGTGTGTCAGAGCCCAATGGCGAAGAAACAGAGCAAATAAGTCAAGGGCTGTTTAAAAAAGGAGGGGTGATTATTATTAGTTTTTAAAAAGTGTTCCTTTAAAGTAGAGAAATTTAGTTTGCACAAAGATTTTGGAATTTTCATACATTCTCAATCCTGTGCTTCAATTATTCAACAATTCATTACACACATTACATTATTCTCCAAATGTTACATTTTATCCTTATTCTTTACCACTCTAGCTTCATAAAATTCAATGCTTGAGTATGTATCATTATTCTTTTTACTGTATACTAAATGCAAATCCTTTGTCGTAATGCATCTCCCTTGCCTACATATCAGAAGATATCCTCATATTAATGTCATTCCGAATGTCATTTTTTGTTTCAAATGTCTTCATCTCTTTTTAATGTATATTTCTAAAGAAGAATCCGATATTTAAACCACTTAATTACTATAATTTTTCTCCCATCTACACTCATTAATGAAATTGTTGTATCTTGCAATTTCTAGTCCTCTTGAACAAGGCCATGCATTAGCCCCTGTAGCCCACTTACCTAGTAGAAAGATGTGCACACAAACAAAATTTGATATTTTCCTCTAGAAAACTCTTTCACATTAATAAAGCACTGCAGTAGAGCTTTATGTTTACCAAAGTAATTTGCAGTGTGTGTGTGTATGCCTGTGTGCCTCTGTGTGTGTGTGTGTGTGTATGTGTGTGTGTGTGTGTGTGTATCAACAGAAATGATTTCAAGGATAAGAAATAAAGACAGTGGAAGGACCTGGAATTTCCATCCATGCATTTATGTATGAATACATAAAAATGATTGAATAATTATATAATCACGTTCTCAGCACACAAAATTCCCTTTTGCCACAAACAGTAACCCAAGCTCCATAGATTACACGGTAGTTGACTCTCTTCCTTAATAACCAGTTTCTACTCTCAGATTAGCTTCCTTACTGACTGCCTTATTCCCCAACACGTAATTTGGTCTCTGTCACCTTCCTGCTTCTTTTTACATGCCACTATCCACAAGCTCTCCGCTTGTCAACTCCCTGCCTAAATCTCTTCTTTTCTATGAAATTCACACCAGCCCCCCAGAGGGAGCCCTCTCCCCCCTGC
>RJWT010033096.1:0-13983 GCA_004365215.1 Cuniculus paca
AACTTTGAACATCAGGCAAGAGGAAGTGGCTCAGTTCTAGACAAATCTCAAATGCAGGCTGAGTTGACTTGAGGCAGGGTACGAGGAGAGAAAGACAGCCCTGAGAGTGTGTTGTGCACCACTGAAGGGCTGCAGCTGGCTGGCTGTGCCTCGCCGCAGTGCACTGGCACAGCGAGTCGCTCAGTGACAGTCTGCCTGCAGGGCTCCAGGGCTGGGAGTGTCTGCCAGCTTGCTGGAGACTGAGGCCTGTTGCAACCAAAGCCTGTGGCCTTGGCCTCCATGTGACCCTGAGGCTCATTCCCTGCTGTCCTGGCCTGCATGGGCCTTGTTCTGCAGTGCGTCACCCCCGCTCTGTATCTTCTGAGTGCCAGCTGGATGTGGTCCCAGAAGTAACACCGGGGAGCAGAGGAAAGAGGGCAAGGAAGTGAGGGCGTTTGAACCCCAGCCAGCAACAGGATGACTGAGAGCATAACTGGTCCTTTACCAAGGGCAGAGCCCAGCAGAGACCTGTCCTCTGCCACACTTCATCCCACACGCTGTGCACACAACTATTCCCCTCAGGATCCGGAGTGGTGGTATTTACACCGCGACCAGTCACTGACTGCCTCACGCTTCGTTTGTACCCTGACCCTGGGTACAGACACTTCCACTGGCTTTCCAACTCACCTCTAAAAGGACTCTGTCCTCCATCACAGGATTCTTAATCAGGTACCAGACAAGAAGGAGCACTTTCCAGCACCGTGGGCTGCACTGCTTCCCCCGCGTATAACTATCGTGATACGAATATGATGGGAGGTAAGTGGAATGCGAAACATTAACGGGAAAGTTTTTGTTAGTTTGTGATGTAAAATAGTTGCATACATTTTGGAGAAGACAGACAGACTGACAGATATATAGGCATGTAGATCTATAGATATATATTTTGTCCTCTATCCCCCTCCTTTCTTACCCTCTCCTCTCCTACTCCAGATCTCCTTCCTGCTCTCCAGAAGTCTACCTCTTGCTTTCCCATCATCTCTCTTTTATTTTGCTCTTTAAATTATTTATATTTTGGATTTATCACATAAAAGAAACCACGTAATATTTAACCTGGTTTTTACTTAATGTTACATGTATCATTTGTATCATATATACTTATCTCATATAATTATATATATATATATATATATATATCATATATCACATTTTCTTCATCCATTCATCTATTAATGGGCACCCAGGAAGCTTCCATAATTTAACCATTGTGAATTGTGCTGCTATAAACATGAATATGCATGGATCACTATAATATGGTTTTAACTATTTCACTGGAAAAATTTTACAATCTTCATTTCTGTAGTATTATTGTTCCCAGGCTCTTTCCATCCTTGTCCTCTGAGCTTTTGGCATCCTTGGTCTTTGGTATGCCCAGTAATCGCTGAAAAGACAGGTCTTATTACCTTTCATTAAGCCAAGATGTGCCTTAAATTCTTGCCTGCATTTCTTATTTACAGATTAGCTGAGTGCAAAAATGCACTAATTTCTGCTCTTACCTTTATAATTTCCGACTTGTTCTTCTTTTTCTAGAAGTTTGAGGTTCAACATTAGTTTATTTGAGCTCATTCTATTTTTCTGATGTGAGAATTCACTGCTATAAATTTCCCTTTGAGATTGTTTTCATCAAGTCCCATAAGTTCTAGTATGTTGTATCAACAACATCTTTTAATTGTAGATACTTTTTAATTTCTTCTTCAATGTCATCTATGACCCACTGGTAGTTCAGGAGGGTGTTACTTAATTTCCAAGTGTTTAAGTAATTTTGTGATTTCTTCTCCCACTGATTTCCAATTTTGCACTGTGCTCACATAACATGCATGAGATAATTTCAATTCCTTTGCATTTACTTAAGCATGTTCTATCACCTAGTATATGGTCTATTTTGGAGAATGTCTCATGCACAGCTGAGAAGAATGTGTATTCTGATGTTGTGGGGTGGAACACTGTAGACATCTACTAAATCCTTTTGTTCACAGGGTTGGTTTAGATCTGATACTTCTTTGTTGATTTTTGTCTAATTGATCTATTTATGACAGTAGGGTATTAAGGACCCCCCATTAAAATTGTGTTAGTGCTCATTTGATTTTTTTATGTCTGTTAATATCTGATTTATGTAGTTGGGTGCACCAGTATTTCGTGCATGTTTATTTATGATTGTTATCTCTTCTTGGAGAGTTCCCTTGATCAGTATATAATGACCTTCTTTGTCTTTTTTGATTAGTCTTGGCTTGAAGTTCATATCATCTGCAAATACAATAGCTACTCCTGCTTTTTTCTGGGTTCCTGTCACATGGAGTATTGTTTTCCATTCTCTGATTTTCAGTCTATGAATTTCTTTTTCAGTTAAGTGGGTATCTGATATGAAGTGTATTGTTGGATCTTGCTTCTTGATCCATTCTTCCAGTCTATGTCTTTTGATTGGTGATTAGAGACCATTTATTGACAGTTATAACTGATCACTATTGAGTTATCTTTCTCATATTATTTTTCTAGTGTTGGTTCCCTAGCTTTCTCCCCTGTTTAACTGCTTGCCCTTCTTGGTGGCTTCTTTCTACTGATGTTCTTGGAATTAAGGGCACACACGAGAAAACAGTACATGCTGTGAGGATGTGTGGAAAAGGAATTTGCCTCCATTGTGGTGGGGATGTAAAATACTACAACCACTCTGGAGCTTCCTCAAAACTTAAAGTAGAAATTCCATTTGGCCCAGCAACACCGCTCCTAGATGTTTTGCTAAACTAGTTAAAGACATCATATTATAGTGATAGTTGTGTATTCATAACCACAATTCACAATGGCTAGGCTCTGGAACAGAGTAGCAGTCCAAGTACATTAAAATGGATTAAAAATATATATATATATATGTATATGAATTTTACTGAGCCATAAAGAAGAATGTATTTATGTCATTTGCAAGAAAATGGATGATCTTGAGACCACAGTGTTAAGTGAAATAAGTCAGACACAAAAAGTTAAATACCAAATGGTCTGTCATGCATACAGAACCCAAATACAAATGAATTAAAGAGGAAATAAAAGGAAGGTGGTAAGAAAACAAAAATCAAACTTTCTAGAGGTGGAAAAAGGGATTGGAGAAGTGGTGAGGGAGAGATTGGGGAGAGAGAAAGGTTATTAAAAATGATCAAGAATATATATATATATATATGTATATATAATTTATTTTCATCACTATATATTTATATACAAAATATTTACATTTGTATGCATAATATTTACATTTATTTTGGGGAATTGGTATATAAATGCATATCAATGAAAATAAATTAATAAAATAATAAACAAATACATATAACTGCCCTCATCCAATAGGTGTTAAGTCTAGTGAACCAAGAGAATAGTCAAATCACACAGTGTGTAGAGCCAGGAGCATGACCACATGGTGCTGCAGTCATCTGTGCACCTGAGGGTGTGAATTAGGGTTTTCATCCAGTCACATTTAGACTTGAGTTTAATTTTCCACCTCCAGGACAGTTTGTCTGCACAAACCAGAAAGTACAGAAATTTAAGTGTGTCCTGTTTATAAAGTGTGATATTAATAGATTGTTGATAACAGCATACACTCTGTGAACTGACAGACTTCTTTTTCACCCCCACTATGTACTCAAACAGTTACATATTCTGAGACCTGGGGCCGAGTTAACTTTTCTACACTTCAACTCTGACATCTGTGACCTGCAGGAATCAAGAGCACCCAACTCTGAAGGTTATGACTGGGTTTGAATGCAGCAACGTACGTAAAGCAGCCACCCTGCCATAATAAACATTTAGTATTCCTTTCCCTCAGTTAAAAAACTATTGACAAAGCAGGATCTATATCTTCCTTATAATATTACCCTATTAAAGAGGTATTTGCTTATCTGGAATAACTTTGCACAGTTAAAGTCAAAATAACAAAAATAGAAATCTGTGTACTCAATAAAAATAGATTAATACTAAAACACAAGTCAAAGTAAATGAGCTGTGCATAATGCAACATTTAAAATTTTTGATAATCAATAAAATATCCAGTTATACAGCAACTGTCACATCAGCCAATTCCTTGGAATTTAGACCATCTAGTCCAAGAGTTCTTTTCTGACAGAGAAGCTGTGGAAACTCATGCTAAGTCCAAAGCCATTGTGCATGTGTTGGCCATGATTCAGGTTTCTTTTTCTGCTCTTGCATCATCCATGATGAGATGCATTCCCTTGTCAGCAGCCACTCTGGCATTAGGAAGAAGAATAGCATGGTGCACATGGGTAATGCCGCTGCCTTCATGTTTTCAGAGCAGCTCTGAAATTAGACTCAGGCAATGCTGATATGCAAGACTGCAAGAATGAGACAGTTGGGCAGCCACCACACGGAGCTACCTGTGCAACCTCTCCCCATCTGGCGGGCCCCTGGGAGGGGTGGGGTCAGCAGATGCAAATGTCTCAAGCGTCCCTGGCCACCGTAAAATGCAGCATGTATAGGGCAGGTGAGCTCTGTGCCTGGTCCTTTTCCTTTCAAGACAGATGGCACCATGAAGATTCACTTCCCTCTACCTGGCTTTCTGCTCTGACACTCTCAAGAGAGACATGCAACTAGATAAAAGTCACAGATGCGAATGAGAGATTCAGCCCAAGGACTGTAGTGATTGGTGAGGTAAATACCCTCTACAAGGCAATCCATGAACTATGTGACATCAAAGAGTTTCTAAACCTGTTTTATCTTCAGACTCTACTAAGGCCCTTGCTAAAATACCCAGTGCTATCTCAGTAGGTTTTGGTTGTGCTTCCCAAGTCTGTATTTTGGCAAGAGACCACTTGACCTCTGCTTGGCAGGCATCTTCAGGAAACATTTTTATACAGGTTGAGTGCAAGCGTTAAAGTTAGACCCTCTATGGTTACTGTAGGACTACTCTACCTCTGGAAAACTATTCAATCCCTTTGAACGTCAGTGTTTCTGCAGGTAAAATGAGTGTGGATTATTAATCCATAAGAATCTATTCTTATCTCAAATGTTGAGAAGATATATATAATTAAGGTAAAATGATGGCATTTGATATTATGTTATTATTTTCACTGTCCTTATTCGTGAGATTATGTCCTGTGAGCCTGAACTGTGGACTGTTAAAAATGCCTTGAATGGTGTTAGTGGGGCTTCAAGCTATTAGACCTCATTGCTGTAACCAAGATGTTTAAAACTATATGCCGTCTCTCTGGATTTGGTGCTCAGCATTCTGACACCAGTCTCTCACTTTATATTAAATCTTTTCCCTCAGCTGAGAGTTTAGCCTCTCCTCCATGTGAACACTAGCTCAACATTAGGATACTGTGCTAGCATATTATTCAGAAGGTGCATGTGGACATTATCAGAAAACCTGGGAGCCCTGGGCAGCGAGGAGGTCCAGGAAAATCATCTGGAGAAGAAAGACTTACACAGAAAGTCGCCAGTCTTCCCCACAACTTGGCTAAAATCAGAAAAGTGACCAAGAAAGTAGATATTTTTTCATGGTTTGTTTTTTTTTCACACCAACACCAAAGAAGCACATCCTTTCTCTAGGGCAACAGATCAGTGTAGTGAGGAAATGACTCGCGGCTGTCTCACACGACTGAAGCATAGCGGTTCTGAGAGTCTGGAACACTTTGTGAACAGTCATTTCCATGACTCTGAAGAACCGGCTACCAGGGGACACCGTGGGCCTTGTCAGTTATGCACACATGGATAACGGTATGGATCAGGTTGCCTGACACACTCAGAAAACAGTCAGCCTTCAGGAAATGCAAGTGATTCTGCAGTGCTCCCAGAGTCGGCGTCTTACATTGGTACTGAAGCCGTTGGTCTTCTCCACCTTGCACTCGCCTTCCTCTCTGGTGGTCGTGCTGATGCCACCGCTGCCTGTCCCCACTGCAGCTAAGCAGGCTGCTGCCAATGCTGCATCTTGCTCCCTCCTGCTTGGGCCCAGAAACGCTGAGCCCTAATCCAAAAGATCCATCAAAATGGTATCCTCCGTTGCTACTGTGTTTCATACGGCACTGTGTCCCTGACACCAGGGACACCGTTGGCCCAGCAGGAAAGCTCTTACCATCTTCAAGACACAGCTGAATGTCTCCTTTACCACAGAGCTTCTCTTACCGCTGCGTAACTTTTGGACCACATTCAGGATAAAGAAGTTTTCCCACATTTGAATACATGAAGGGTACATCTGTGTCCCTCAAGCTCATGGGGCTCAGAAGTCAGGTCCTCTTTATCTCCTAATCCTTATGGAAACTGGACCCTGAACCAATGATGAATGAGTGAGCAAAACAAGTGAAGGGAAAATACAGCATTAATTCCCAAATCCGTTAACAGTAACACAAGAGTGTATAAATTCAGAATTCACCTGTTAAGTATAAATAATAGTTAAATCTAACAGAAAACTACATGGTATTATGGAAATATATAATCTTAATTGAACATTGAAAATAGAAAAAAATTATGAGAAGATCATTTATATTATTGCTGAAATAATGTGCAGTAAAGTGTCATGGCTGTTTATAACTGAGTGTGTGGCTGGAAGATACAGCAAATGAGATTTCCAGTCGTATTTGCTGCATCATGTGAACCATTACTGCAGGAACATGGCCAAGGGACAACCTCAACCAAGTTCATGCCCTTATTTACATAACATAGATTCGTGGATTGGTGTTTCTCAGCCTGGCTTGACTGAAGTGTAAAAATCATCTAGAGAGTATTAGTCAACAAGTCTAAAAAGGGAGATATGTATTTTTATTTTGACAATTACAGGGTTTTTTTCATCAGGCAAGTTCAGGAACTTTCAGAACAAGTGGTTCAGGGGGCTCAGGGAACTCTAGGGATCCCACATCCCATGACTCCCATCTCTGAAGCAGAACACACACAAAAATTCAGTCTCTTGCTTAAATACGAATCATCTGTCTCTTCAAGGTACCAGGGATGCAGTCTTGGAGATTCAAAACATTTAAGAAAGAACATAATTCCGCTTCAGTAAACCATATGTGAAGGTGGTAAGTGTGATATTGTCTACAGCTGTGTTATAAAGCAAACAGAACCTGCATGAACTCAAGAAGAGAGACAGAGAAGAGTGAGGGCAACTGGGAGAACCGCGGGCCAGGGAGAGGATTTGAGAGGGGCTTTGAACGTGGGCAATAATACTTCGTTGAAGCACAACTGAATTTTTATTCCTCCACAGACTTTTATAAAAATATGCCTCCAAGCCATAAGCCACCCACCACTCTTGCCTCTATCACATTTATGCACCATCTCTAGTTCCTTATCCTTCATATCACTTCTTTTTATTGTATTTCAAAGAAAACAAAACAATAAAAACAATGATATGGGGCCAGGCCTGGTGGCGCACACCTATAATCCCAGCACTCAGGAGGCTGAGACAGGAGGATCATTGCGAGTTCGAGACCAGCCTGGGCTACAAAGTGAGCTCAAGGCCAGCCTGAACAGCACAGCAAGACCCTGTCTCAAAAAGATAAGGGCTGGGGATTTCGCTCAGCAGCCTAAGCGCCTGCCTGGCAAGCGCGAGGTTCTGAGTTCAATCTCTGGTGCCACAAAAAAATAAAACAATGATGTGACATTCCAAAACAAGATTGTAAGAGAATAACAATGATTACTACATTGCATATTATCTTCAGAGTAGTTGCTCATATTGCAAGATATAGGCATGAAAAATTGATCAAACAATATAGACACAAAACTTGCCTTTCAATGAGCTAATAGCAATTAGTAGTATAACTATCTTAACTATTTTGTGTAGACATGTATTTTTTTTTCCTTTTCCTTTCCTTCTTTTCTTTCCTTCATTCCAGTTTCTCTTTCCTTTGAAGAGTTTCTTCCCATTTCACAATATCTATTGTACATTTTGGATTTTATTTATTTTTTCAGTTTCTTATACAAGAGAGACAATACAATGTTTACACATTCAAGATTGATTTATTTCACTTATGAGTATGGCCTCAAGTTGCATCCATTTCCCTATAAAAGTCTCAAGTTTATCATCAGATGAAGAAATGCAAATATCAAATAAATATATGAAAAAATGTTCAACACCATTAGTCATTCAAGAGATGCAAATTAGAACAACACTGAGATTTCATCTCACCCCAGTAAGAATCGTTATCATCAACCAATAACAAATGCTGGAGAGGCTGTGGGGAAAAAGGAACCCTTCTCCACTGTTGGTGGGAGTGTAGACTGGTGCAGCCACTCTGGAAATCAGTGTGGAGATTCCTCAAAAAACCAGTAGGAGGTAAAAAAAAAAAAAAAAAACCAGTAGGAGTAGAGGTCCCATTCAACCCAGCTATTCTCCTTTGGGTGTCTCTCCTCTGGGCATCTTCCCAGAAGAATTAGAAATATCTTACCACAGTGATATATGTGCATCCATGTTTCTAGCAGCACCATTTGTAATAACTAAATCTTGGAAACAACCCAAATGCCCATCAACTGAAGAATGGATTTTTTTTAAAAAGGCATGATATCACTTCTTAATGGCACAGTAGAGGGGCAGGTGAACCTGCAGGAAACTTGAATGCAACAATTCTGAGAATTTTGCAAAGTAATAGTTCAGTTACATCTAATGTAGCCAATGTCTCAGAACTGCTGGCCTGGCAATATTCTAAACTCTCTGAATCCATCAGTTTTTAATCAGTAACTCACCCTTGTGTGGCCAGTAGGTTTTAGCCCAATTTTACAAAGGAAGGAGGAGAGACAGAGAAGGATGATTCAAATTGCCCATGGTCATTAGGTAGCCTTGTGGTCACTTGGTAAAGAGAGCTACAATCTTTGATACTAAGCCTATGAGGCTGTGCTTTGCACTGATGCATCATGCTGCCTCTGCTTCTAGACTTCATAATTCCAACCAAAGATTTCTTAACAGAAGAGATGTTTTTTTTTGGTTTGGTTTGGTTTGGTTTGGTTTGCTTTGCTTTGCTTTGCTTTGCTTTGCTTTGCTTTGCTTTGTTTTAGTTTGGTTTGGTTTGGTTTGGTTTGGTTTGGTTTGGTTTTGAAACAAGGCCTCACTATGTACTTTAAGCTGGCCTTGAACTCACTATGCAGCCCAGGCTGGCCTCCAACTTGCAGTGATCTTCCTGCCTTAGCCTCCCAAGTGCTGGAATTACAGGTGTGCACCACATGCCTGGCATTCAAATGAGACTTTTATGCTTAAAATAAATCATGTTTTGCAAGCTGTACCTTAGCAATTTCCTTCATGATAACCTTGTGTACTTCACTGTGTGTCATCAGCTGGTATCTCAAATTACTTCTAGTACACATTTCCTCTTCGTGTGAATGAAAAGATTGACACATTCTCTTTGCACAATGGAAAAGATAAACACAGATCACACTGAATTCTGAAAATCCTATTCTCCTTTCAGGTTATCCAGTTTTCTACTTTTTGTCTTCAAGAGTATCTTTATTTTCCATGATACTTCACAAGTCTAAATGAAAAATAATGACTATGAAATCCAAAATGACTATGTGTCTTCTGTTGAATTCACACCTACAAAGGAACTCAAAATGGTAAGTTGATTAAGAAATGCTTATAGTACATTTTCATCAAATTGATTGCCCTTTTTCTGAGAAAATATCAGAATATACATTTGTTTGTTCCTAGTTATAACCAAGTTTACAGCTTATAACGTAGATAAGTCTACTAAGTAACCCATAAGAGAAAATAAACGAAAATCTTATAATGTTGAGAAGTGATTCACAATACTGATGACACCACAAGGAAAGAAGTTGGTATAAATATATTCTGAGGTGACCTTGGAGTGAAGGAGTAGGCTAGTTGCATAGTCATGTCATTTGATGTTAAAATATACTTTTCCTAACTGCACGAATGATTCTCTGACTTACCTCTCTTTCTGCATGTGTGCAGTGGATACAACGATGCCTGTTTAGGTTGCTTGGCACACACATATAACACAGCTTGACCATTTTCATGCATTTTGGTCCCACACCTTACCCCTCCCTGATCCCCTTCCCCAGCTCCAAAAACCCTGCCTCTGTGTTTCTTGTCATCTCTTCTTTATTTTACTCACATTTCTTATTTGTATTTTAGATTTCTCATATAAGAGAATATTTTACTTTCCCTGTATGACTTACTTCATTTAACATCATAGTCCTGGGATCCAACATTTTCCTGCAAACAACATGATTTCACTCCTCTTTTGCCTAATTAGCGTTTGACGTGTTCCTCACTCGCTTGTCTGCAGATGGTGTCTGGGTAGCTTGCATCGTTTAGCTGTTGCGAACTGTGCTCAGCTGTATGGCAGGAGATGCTAAGTGCTGGGATGACTGTGCTAATCACTATAGTATGGTGCCTTTAATTCCCTCAGGAATATAACCAGTGAGACACAGCTGGCTGCAAAGGAATTTCTGCCTTCACCAATAGAGCATCTCCACACTGACCTCCACAGTGGTTATACTAATTTATATTCACACCAGTGATGTAGAGGACTTCCTTTGCCTCCATATCCTTGTCAGCATTTCTTATTTTTTATTTCTTAATGATGCCCATTCTGATCAGAGTAAGAGGGAACCCCAGAGTTGCTTTGATTTGCATTTCCCTAATCCCCCAAGATGTCAAAGACTTTCTCAGTGTTTTTATTGGTCATTTATACTTCTTTTGAAATGTTTGATCAGTTCTTTTGCACATTTTTGGTTGGGTCATTTCATTGGAGTGGTTAATAATTTTATATCTATATATATTTTAGATACTGGTCCTCTATCAGAATAGTACCTGGAAAATTTCTTCCCATTCCTTAGGTTGTCTCTTCGCTCTGCAGACTGCGTCCTTTGCTGTACAGAACTGTTTCATGTAAAGATGCTGTGACACGATTGCCTGTCCTTTCAGGACAGTGGTGTTCAGCCATGAGGAGCAACAACGAGTCTATCACCACAGACTTCACTCTGCTGGGACTCTGGCCTGAATTCCACCACCTCCTTCTACTCATCTGCCTCATTCTTCTGGTTTACTTTTTGGCTGTCGTGGGCAATGCTGTTCTCATTCTCCTCATCTGGCTGGATTCCCGACTCCACACCCCCATGTATTTCCTGCTCAGCCAGCTGTCCTTCATTGACTGCACTTTGATCTCAACTACTGTCCCCAAAATGGCCACCAACTTCTTCTCAGGGAGGAGAACCATTTCACAGGTTGGCTGTGGAACCCAGATCTTTATTAGTCTAACTCTGGGAATTGCCGAGTGTCTCCTGCTGACCTTCATGTCCTATGACCGCTACATCGCCGTGTGTAACCCCCTGAGGTACTCAGGCATCATGAGCCCCACCATCTGCACACGGATGGTCATAGTGTCCTGGGTGGGAGGGGCAGTGACCTCCCTGGCTCACACGGCCTATGCCATGCACTTACCTGTCTGTCACCCCAGAGTGATCCCACACTTTCTGTGTGAGGTTATGGCTCTCTTAAAGCTCACATGTGAGGACATTTCTGTATATGTGAGGTCAGTGGTAGTGTCCAGCTTTCTGGTGGTTCTCATTCCCCTGAGTCTCATTCTGGCCTCTTACACACTCATCTTCCTTGCGGTCCTCCGCATGCACTCTCTTGAGGGCAGGAACAAGGCTCTGGCCACATGCTCCTCGCACCTTTGTGTGGTCGCCCTCTACTTTGGCCCTGCCATATTGGTTTACATGAGGCCTGGCTCCTCTCGGACTCCCAAGCTAAACCAGTCTCTCTTTGTGCTTAATGCCATCCTCACCCCTATGCTTAATCCTCTCATTTACAGCCTGAGAAACAAGGAGGTCACAGCAGCTTTAAGGACTACAGTCATCAGCAGACGCCCGTACAAAACATGAAAAGCCACTGGGGTAGCTCTGGGTGATTACAATTTTATGTTGGCATATCTCTTTCAGTTACATTTTAGAGATTTCGGACTTGACAAGCTCTATCATGAGATCTGTAAATATGTTACAAGCCATATACTTCCATGCTCTTATGTGTCACTAAAACTAAAGGGTAAAACAAACTGTCCGTGACCTGAAAAATGAATCAAAAGGACAACTTCTTGGGACTTAAAATCCTGAATCTACAGTACTCCTCTAATTAGTGCACATCACCATTTTTACTCCACTATGCCCGAGACACAAATACACTCACCTACCTAAGCTTGCTGGAGAAGAGGAAGGTTTAATCATCTCCTCGGGGCAAGAGAGTTCATACTCTTGGGTGGGCTCCCAAAGTGGGAATCTGAATGGCGTTAAAGTCATTTGTTCAGCCTTGAACTGTTGAAGGTCAGCTAAAGGAATCACACACCAGCAGCCCAAGTCATGATCCTTCATGAGGAAAAAGAGTAACACTTCCACTTTCTTGACCCCAACAAGTAGTTCTTTGTGTTTCTTATCAGTTTATACTCAATGCTGTGCCTCTGATAAGACCATGCAATCCTTCCCTGGCGATCAGAATGAACTAACAGCACCCACCTGCTAGCATTGCTCTGGAGGTTAAATCAAGCCAATGTAATCATGGCAGTGAGTGTCGCATTATATAGGTCACGCATTTGGAATCAGGCTGGGCTCTTATCACTCATTATTGATGTAAGATGATGCAGCTTTTTAAGGCTTTCTAGGCATGACAAATGAGGCCTTATGTTATACATAATAAAAATGAACCATAATTATTTTAGCTGAGAGCCTAATGGTTGGAAGTTAAAATCAGGCTACTCAAGAATAAGACAAAACATACACACACTTCTTTAGAATTTAGACTTAATCTCAATTGGTTTTTTTCATACTGGGAATCAAACCAGGGACTGGTGCTTGCCAGGCAGGTAATGCACCCAGTGAGCAACACCCCCGGCCCCTGAGCTCCAGCCCTGGCCCCTCGATATTTATTTAAAATGTAAGAACATAAAGTTGGTACTTTCCTAGTAAAAACGTAGCAGTCGGATTTTAAGATCGCCTTGTGGTCTGGATCTAAAGTTTCTCAGAAAAGCTCATATGTTGAGGGCTTGGTCCTCAGTGTCATCATGGTCGAGGGGTGTGGCCTTTAGGAGGTGACTGGGTCATCAGAACCATGGCATTGTGTCACAAGGGTCATTGGGACCCCAGGGCCCTGACGGCATGGAGGGATTGACCCACTGCTGCATTCAGAGCTTGACCGGCTACTGGGCAGTGCCGGACACCTTAGGAGGCAGGGCCTGTGGGAAGGACATCTGGACTGGGACATTCTCTCCCTCTCTCCCTGTCTCTGCCTCCTTGCTGGGCAACATGGGATGCTCGCTCCCCACCTGTTCCCCACCAAGATGTTCTCTAACCAGGAACCGTGGAGCCAAGCAGCCAGGGACTGAAATCTCAGAATCCGGGAGGCAAAATAAATCTTTTCGGCTTTAAATTGATTTTTCTCAGGTTTTGTCCCAGCCACAGAACGCTAACACACACAGTAACGGTAGTGTCCCGGCACCGTCCGCCTCCGGCTCACACCTGCAGCCACTGCACTGACAGTGTGTGATGCTAACTGAGGACACCCCATCCCACGAGCCGAGAACGACAGCGCGGGCCTCTGAGGAGGCCAGCAGCACTGAGCCGGCTGCACGCACGATCCACCGCGCTCCTCCTCGCTCTAACAGAACCGCCTGAAGCGAAGCTGCCCCGCTCCCTCCCCCGGGTGGACTGGGCTTCTTGGGACGAAGTTCCTGTGGGTGGATGGCATTGATTTAGTGAATCTACCGTGATTGACTTTTAGTATTTAGAAGCAGACCAACGTCGCTGCCCTCATTTACTGCTCCCAGTGTACTTTCATGTTCAGTGGTTTGTCTCAGCTCGTCACTCCAGGACAAGTTCTCTTGATTATCATCACAATTAATGCGCCATGAAGAACGCAGCTGGCTTTGCGATTGGCAAGTCATCTTGGTGTCTTCATCGGAGTGTCCGAGGTCTTCACATCCGCAATCGTAGGTGCCTCTGTGGAGAATTTTCAGCTGC
>RJWT010033097.1:0-13983 GCA_004365215.1 Cuniculus paca
GCCAGGCGGGTGCTTAGGCCGCTGAGCTAAATCCCCAGCCCTTGTCTTTTTGAGACAAGGTCTCGCTATGCCATTCAGACTGGCCTTGAGCTCACTTTGTAGCCCAGGCTGGTCTCAAACTCGCAATGATCCTCCTGTCTCAGCCTCCCAAGTGCTAGGATTACAGGCATGCACCACCAGTTAGTCCTTCACTTTCACAGGCCACTCTGCCATGATCCCAGTGTTGCATGCATGGCCCTACTGTTTGTCTACATGACCTCCCTGATACTGTAAATAAACTGAACCAAAAGTGTGGACCTGTGGCTTATATCACCATGTAATCACTTCTCACTTCTGTGTGTGAAAAATAAGAATCATGATAATGAGATGAAACCAAGTGCTTTCTCAGCACTTTCTTGCATCTCGACTTTGCTCTAACATTTCTCAAAGTCAGTCTTTCCATTTATAATAGACAGTGTGCTTTCCTGTCATTTATTTTAGGTTTCCAGCCATAGTTCCCAAGCCACCAAGGACTCTGGTTTGGGACTGAAATACACAGCCTCAACTCCTGTTAGAAACCCACATCCTGCACAGCATGAGGGGAAGGATGGCAGCGGACCTCCCCCTGCATCAGGATACTGGGTCTATTCACCCATCAGGAGTGGGTTGCATAAATCATTTTCTAACAGACGTAAGTCACATAAGGGAAGTTTCAATTCTCTTACCTGTTTAATAACCTTTTACTGGGTCCTGGAAACCTGTAGACACTGTCCAGATTCCTTAGCCTGCCCTGTGAGACCTTCTGTCATCTGGTTTGGCCACTGACCTTTGCTTACCTTACCTGACTACTTGAGATGCATACCAGGTTCCTCAGATCTCTGTGATTTTGTTTTGTTTTGCTTTGTTTTTGTTTTGTGGTACTGGAGATTAAACCCAGGGCCTCTGGCATGCAACATGACTGCTCTACCACTGAGCTATATCCTCAGCCCCAAGCCTTCATGTTTTAAACTCTGCCTAAAATGTCCTTCATCATTCCTCTCTCAAACTGATTCTTACTCAACCTTCAAGAAGACCTAGGTCATCAAGCAGCACTCCTTTTATAGAGCTTTCCTCGCTTTCCTCTGTGCTTTTTCCTCCAGGCCAACTCAGCAGCGTCTTTGCCTAGATATCTAGAGCATGGGGCCTCCTCTTCTTGCATCATGGCATTAGGCTCATTTTGCTAAATAAAGCGAAGTGTTTTCCAAAGCTCTACAGGGGAAAGCTGGACTTGGATAAATCCCAGCTCTTGCACTTAGCCGTGTGATCATAGGCAAATTATTTATCTGCTCTAAGACTGTAAATCTACACTATTGCCTTTTGATAATTTGAAACTATTTCTTGAGTACCTGCTACGTGCCCAGTTCTTTGTCATCAGTAATAAGCAAGTGTAGTTCTTGCTTTTAGGAGAGACAAGCCATTACATTGGAGAATGTCATGCATCATGACAGTAAATGCTGAGTGCTGTCCAGCCTCTTCGCACATCTCTGTTGATTTTTTTGAAGCATGAAGCAGATACTCAAATTACTGCAAGTAGAGAAAAGGAAGAAACAAACTAAGATTTGCATAATAAAAACTCAAATATCAACTGCTGAAAGTACTTCGAATTCCTGTTTTGATCTCCTTTTGACTTTTGTTTCAGAGTTTTATCCTTGTATGTCCAGAATCTTGTTCTAACTGCTGTTGCTTCTGAACCTGTTGTCCATTAAGCCGTGGGATAACACGCTCTTCTGTCTCTTTGAAGATGCAGACAGTGAAGGAGATAGCCAGGAAGAGAGCGGGTTGGATGACCGAGAGGAATCCTCATTTGTGCCTCCTCCTGGATACATGATGTACACCGTGTTTCCTGATGGTTCTCCTGTACCCCAAGGCATGGCCTTGTATGCTCCGCCTCCTCCCTTACCCAACAATAGCCGACCTCTCGCCCCTGGCACTGTCATTTATGGTCCACCCCCTGCTGGGGCCCCCACCGTGTATGGGCCTCCACCTCCCAATTTCTCTATCCCGCTTATCCCTATGGGTGTTCTGCATTGCAACATCCCTGAACACCATAACTTGGTAAGTCAAAAGACATCCTCCCCTCTGTCCATGAGAGCCTCAAAATGATATACAATTGAATCATTCATTTACACATGGATTATATACCAAAAAAGTGATTGTAGGGCTGATATTTAGAACTAAGCATGCATTTTCTTACAGAAGTACTATTTTGAATAGTATTTAAGGTTGCAGGCTAGTCTGAAACCTGGTTTAGCCATTTTATTACAGAAATACTGTCAATCCAGATAGTAACCATTTTCTTTGTATTTTTCTATTGACAGGTGCTATATATATTCACGTACTAGTGCCTATACGTGTATGTATATGTATTCACACATACAGTATATGCACACACATAAAAACAGCATGCAGCAAGTTTTGGTGGGAATTATCTCTGGGGAGTAGGGTTTTATTGTTATTTAATGTATTTCTGTAGCTATTTTTGTACATTCAATTTTGAATTATTTTCTCCCTGAATATTACAAGCATTTCTCCATGATTTTACAAATGTTCTTAAGCAGTATTTTCATAATTATGCAACATTTCTTTATTTTTAAGTGCTGTAATTCACTATGTAAATTCTTACTGTGTTTCATATTCTTTTTTTAGGCCAGATTTCAGAAACGATTACTTCTTTATTACTAGATGACTTTCTAACTTTTTGATTCTAAAGCAGTGAAACTGCATTCAGGCTCCTCTTTCAAACTTAGAGCCCTCAAGAGATCAAAGGGTAGATAAGGAACTAGGACACCTGGTACCATATCACAGTCCCGTTTTTATAGGTCCGACGAGTTTCAGAGGGTCTGTGTGCGTGTGCATGGTTAACAGCGGTAGTCAGTCACATTCTCTTGTGGGTTTTCAATATCCATTGTAATTTGTAGCAATTCTGTCTTTCCAGCATTTATTGATAATCTCTTAAACTGGTTCTTTTATTCTGCAAAAGTACACAAATGCTTATATAGTCTTCCAGGTACACTTTTATACCTCCCTACATTTGCACATATTTAATTCTTCAGTCTTCATTGTTCCCTGCTTATTCATTCTTCAGATTCCAGGCAGAACACCTCTTCCTCTGGGAAGCCTTCTCAGATAACTGCCTTCCCGTGTGTCTGGCAGAGGGAGAGACCTCAGTCTGTCTCTGCTGTAGATGCTGAGCCATGTTTGTTCACAAGTGGCTTGGGGAATGTTTCTCAGCCGTGGTTGTACTGATGAAAAAGTTAGTCCATCAGTTTCATCTGTGGCATGTGAAAAAACTTAGCTTGGCTGAAATTTTCTTTTCATATTAAAGTTTTAGAAACCATCATCAGTTTTCAGGTCATAGACACTACTTTAATCACAGTTAATTTCAGTTTGCAGCTGGAAAGAAGAGATAACCTCTGATATTTAGTACTGTATTTTTTTCGTTGTTCAGGAGAATGAAGTTTCTCGATTACAAGATATAACACAACATTTAAAATCAAAGCGACAGGAAGAACAGTGGATGAGAGCATCCCAGCGGCAGTGTGAAAAAGAAATGGAAGAATTACATCATAATATTGATAGTCTTTTGCAAGAGAAGCAAGAATTAGAACATGAAGTAGAAGAATTACACAGAACCATCCAGAAACATCAACAGCGAAAGTAATTCTTTTTAGCCATAATATTTTTATAATTCAGATGGTATATTAGTTCATTAAGATAACCTAGGTTATACTGTCTAATAAAACTTTATGTGATCTTGGAACTGTTCTAGGTTAGAACTGTCTAGAACAGAAGATCCTGGCCACGAGTGAACACTTAAAATGTAGCTACTGGAACTGAGGGTCAGAATTTAGCTTAACTTTAATTAATTTAGTGGCCCCCTGGTGAGTTCCATTTTGGATAGAGCAAATCTGAGTTCTGTTGCCAGTAGTAGCTATTCTCTCATCTTCTGTGGTCTGTCTTGGAGAGCGACACAAGATTCTTCTCCCCTTACCTAGCAAAAAACATGCCAGGGTTCTCAGTTCCTCCCTTCCCCACACTTCCCTGGGCATCTAGTTGGTCTCCTAGTCCTGCTGATTCTGCATACAAAAAGCTCTTGAATTGGTCCCTTTCTGTCCCCTTAGCTCCTTTGGTCTTTAATTAATCTCATCCTAGGCCACTATAGTTGCTTCCACATAGGCTCCATGTCTTATTTCCCATCCATCCTGGGACACACTATGATTGTCAGTACCATTAGAATATACGCCGCCTTCCACAACTAGAACCCCACCTGCCTTTTTTATCAGTCTTCCCACGTGCAGTGTTTGGTCTGAACCACTTTCTTTGGTCTCTGCAGGCACCATGTTTTTCCCTGACACCACTTTGGCAGTTGTTGTCCTCTGCCTGAAAAGTCTTTCCTGTCCCTTCCCTAGCTCCACCCCGTTTTTCAAGACTAAGGTCAGGGTGCCCTCTTATACAAAGCCTTTTTTCATTCGGGCACTGACAAGGGGTCAGCAACGTTGCACATAGTACTGCCACACAATTGTGAGGAACTTATGCTCCTTGAGGGCTGTGGCTGGGCCTCCCTCTCTGGGTTCCAGCACCTGGCGTAATACGTGCAGTGTCTGTGGATTGGGCCAGTTATATACAGGCCTATCTCCTGTAGAATCCATGAACTAGGCAGTTGTCCAGTTTTTGTCCCTTATGTCAGACTAACCCAGGGTGGGGGGGGGCCCTATGGGAGGCACAGAAAGTGGAACGTGGTCACTGCCATTTGGGAACAGACACAGGAGTAACCTGGCAGGGGAAACAAGGGCCACACTGCGAAGCCTGGGACTAGATGTTCAATGGTTAGAAGGATGATTATATCTATTATTTTTGCGAGTATGTATGTTAACAGAGAGCTATTTTGAGGTCTTTTTTTTTTTGTCTTTTTTTGGGGGGTGAGATGGGGTAGTGCTGGGGATGGCACCTCACAAATGCTAGGCAATCACTCAACTCACTGAACTATATACCCAGCCCCTTTTTATTTTCTATTCTAAGGGAAAGTCTCTTAAGCTGCACAGGCTAAGCATGAATTTGTGACCCTTCTGTCTCGGTCTTGCAAGTAGCAGTGAGGTCTTTTGAAGGAATAATAGGGTTGGTTGGATAACTGCTACTTTTCTGAGTTATAAAACTGTAATGAAATGATCATTCTAAAAAATACGGACAACCCAGAAATGCGCAAATAGAAAAGCCAAAATATCTGTATTCCTTCATTTAAAGAGAATCTGTTAATATGCTGTATTTTTACATTTTTGTCATACAGCCATGGATAATCATTCCTGTTTTCAAATAATTTTGTCATGTTACCCTTGAGTTATTGAATCATGTCATACTCTTTGACTTATTAAATATTATCCTAGTTTTACTCTAGCAGAATAGAGTAAATCACAAAATTAGATAATCTTCAGGTCGGAGTGTGATCTGGGCCTTGAGGGCAGTTTTAAGGGAATGGATGATCATTGCAGTAGTGACATGCTTTATTTTTATACCTCACAGGGATAAATAGGTAACATTGTTTTGGCCAGGTGCTGGCAACAGTATTATTTGTTATTATAACCTAAAAGGAAAGTGTGAGGTCGTGAGTTTGATTCCCAGTACCCTCAGAAACAAACAAAACAAAAAAAACTTAAAAGTAAAAACTCATCATACATGTTCTATACTATGTATTTACTACCATTATTAGTATTCTATGTTTAATAAAAAGGTAGACATTAACTTGGAAGATAACCAAATGTAACTGCTGCTCTTGTTCCTTCTCATATAAAGTTATAAAATCGTTGTGGATCATTTTAATAGGCTACACATGTTCATACATTTAAAAGCTTTCAATGCTTGTGTATATGATATTTTTAGGGACTTTCTTGATGGAAATGTTGAGAGTCTTATGACTGAATTAGAAATAGAAAAATCATTCAAACACCACGAGGACATTGTAGATGAAATTGAATGTATAGAGAAGACCCTTCTGAAACGTCGCTCAGAGCTCAGGGAAGCTGACCGCCTCCTGGCAGAGGCTGAATGTGAACTTGAATGCACAAAAGAGAAGGTATGACCTGTTGTGGTTTGGGGCATGGGCTCACAGCAGGTGAGACAGCTTACTGTTGTCTGCCTGAAGGATTACAAGGAAAACAGGTGATAAGAACACAGTCGGCCAAGTCAGAGAGTTCCAGGCTGGACTCTGCTAGTTAAGGAGCTGTGAGAATTTGCGCAAGTCGTTCAAGCTTGACTTTCTTCATCTGTCAATTCAGGGTAAGAACATGTGGGCTGTTGAGTATGAATTAAATGAAGTAGCATATTTAATACTGTTAAAATTAGTTCTCAGCATATCCTACTTTTGTATCCTGTTTTTTGTTGTTGTCATCGTTGTTGTTGTTGTTTAATTTGAGCTCTGTTGTGTTTTGTCTGTTGTTGTTTTGGTTTTTGATTTTTCTGAACAGAGTCTCACTGTGTAGTTCAGGTTGACCTGAGCTCAGGGTTATGTAGCCCAGGCTGGGCTCAAATTCACAGCCATCTTCCTGCCTTGGCCTGCAAAGTGCTGGGACTACAGGTGTTAGCCCACCACAGCAGGCTCTGCTGTCTTAAATAAGGCCAGTCCAGTTCTTACGAAGCTGCCATGAACAAGTCTTAATTTTTTTCTTCCAGTTATAATGGAGATAATGATCCAAAATATCTTGGTCTGATAATAGTATTAGAAGAAAGTTGGAGTGGGAGAGGAGCTTGCCTGTGCTGACCCCCAGGTTGGCAACATGTTGGTCATTTATAAACGCCACTTTGTCTAACATCCCTGGCAGCCATATAAGACTTATTGTTGTTGTTGTTGTTGTTTTTGGTACCGGCAATCCATGTAAGATGGTTCTTACTAGCCCAGAGTCACAAGTTGAAGTTCTGCCTTTCCTAGAGCGTTGTTAGGTAGATGCGAATTCTAGGATGAAAAATGTCCCTTAGCCACATAGAGCACCTCAGGAACTACCGTTTTTATGCTGGTCTCAGCTTAAAGCTATTAAATAGAAACCTGTTCCCCAAGAACTGAAGTCAACAATTTTAGTTACTAAAAAAATACTGTGAGTGATGACTTTAACAGAAATGGAAAAAATCCTCATCTCTTCACATGAGCAGTTCCTTCTGTTGTCACATATTAGATTACTGTGAGAGAGCAGGTGTTAGTGGGAAGAAAACTGTCACTGGAGAAGAGCAAATGAATGGCATTGGTAATAGGCACAGGTAGTAAATGAACCAGTACTGAGAAGTTCTTTGTCCTTCATCTTCCCAAAATGACTCAGGGAGGCAGTTTGGTTAAGGAGGAGGAGAGAAGAAGTAGCCTTATTTTGTAAGAAATGTGGCAGGCATGTTAAAACCTGACACAGAAGGGGACAGAAGGCTGCTTAGCAATGTGACCTGTGTAGTGCCTGGTAAGTTTTGTCCAGTGCTTTGCAGATGACCTGACACGAAGCCAGTTGTCTGAAATAGAGTGAGGTCTGGTAAAGTTTCTAGCTCTTTGGGAGCTTGCCAGCCCTTTTGCATCTACACAGGATATTTAATGCTCAATATTTAATTTAGCATAAAGACTCTGACTTTAGTACAGAGCTTCAGTTGTAGGGCTGAAGGTGAGTCAGTGCTCAACCAAGTGCAAACCAAACTTACTTTTGATGACATTGTTTTAAGCCTCTTATTTTAGGCACAAAAAGAAACCAAGTTGATTTTTTTAAAAATGTTTTTGCTGAACCTTGTATAGAAAGATTTTTAAATACTTCAAAGGTATTTAATATGTGTGTTTCTTAACCATAACTAAATCAGATCACATAATGAATTTTCACTTAAATTGGTAATATCAGAGTACAGTAAGAATCTATGTGATAAAATCACTTCATTGCTGCTTGGTTAGTTTTAGTATAATCACATGGCAGTAGTATTATGGATCATCTTCAGTCTCACCATCTTCAAATGACTGTGCATAGGCTGTTTATCTGTTTTTGTTGATACAAATGTAGTTTTTTATATAGTTGTCTCATGGTGCTTATACAATTTTAAACTTGTCTTGCCCAATATGTTATTAACATTGTTTCATGTTGCTCTGTTGTCATTTTATTATTTTAAAGGCTCTACAGTATTCTATTGTGTTCATGCACTATCACTTAATCTTTTGTTTTTCAAGTTTTGCATCATTTCAATAGGTTTTTATGTAGTAGTGTGTCACTTCTGAATTATTTTCTGAGAGCTGGAGCATCTAAGTGGATGTTTTCCAAAAGAGCTGCACCAGTTCACATGGCCAGTAGCTGGGCGTGACTATTGTAACTGAATTGCTTTTAATGACGGTTTCTTTTTTCTTTTTTCTTTTTTTTTTTTTGACGGTTTCTTTTCTAGACAAAAAATGCTGTTGAAAAGTTCACTGACACCAAGAAAAATTTATTGCAAACCCAGTCTGATGCTGAAGAGTTAGAAAGGAGAGCTCAGGCAACTGCTGTTAACCTTGTGAAAGCTGATCAGCAGCTGAGGTAGGTGCAAGCCCTAAGCCACGGAGGCCTGCAGTGAGATGAATGGGAAGTGTGGTTTATGATACAGATGCATGTTGCTGAGTCTGAAGGGCCAGGGTGACACAAAGCACTATGTTTTAGATTGCTCCAGGCTAATGCAAAGAATTTGGAGGAGCACAAAGTCAAACAAGAAGAAATCCTGGAAGAAATAAACAAAGTTATAGCAGCAAAAGACACAGACTTCCAGAGTTTAAACAAGAAGAAGGAAAAACTGATGGAAGAGTAAGTATGGCCTCTATGGGCAGCAAAGGACTGGTGCCAGAAGACCACTCTGCAGTTCAGACTCCTGAGTGTGTGCTTAAGTACTGCTGGTGCTTTGCAGGCTTCAGAACCTGCAGAGAGACGTCGAGACAGCAGGACGCAATGAGGATCACCACTTGCATGTTCTAAAAGAATCCGAGACCCTCCTTCAGGCCAAAAGAACCGAGCTGGAAAAACTGAAAGGCCAGGTATAGCAATGAAGGCCTGTAAAGACAGTCTGTGTTAGTTTAACACCTACTTATATTTTGTGATTTTAAAAGTAAAACGTACTTGATTATAGAAAAGGTCAGAAAATGCAAAATAAGAATAAATGAGGCTGTCATAGTAAAACCTAAATTTGAGGACTGGGGATTTAGCTCAGTAGCTTAAGTGCCTGCCTGGCAAGCGTGAGGTCATGAGTTTGATTCCCAGTACCAAAAAAAAAAAACCTAAATTTGAATCCCACCTCGGTATGATATATTATTGGTCAGCTTTCTGTCACTATGATAAATCCTGAGATAATCAGCTTTTAAAGAAAAAAGGTTTAAATCCAGGCATGGAGGCACACACCTGTAATTCCAGCAATCAGGAGGCTGAGGCAGGAGGATTGCTGTGAGCCTGAACTATGCAGCAAGACCATGTCTTAAAGGAAAAAAAGAGAGAAAAGATTTAGCTGGGTGCTAGTGGCATACATCTATAATCGTAGGTACTCAACAGGCTGAGGCAGGAGGATCACAAGTTTGTGTCCTGTATGAGCAACTCAGCAAGACACCATCTCAAAAAATAAAAAGGGCTACAATAAAATGTAGCTCAGTGGTGGAGCACCCCCTGGGTTCAGTCTCTAGCACCAGGGAAAGAGACGGAGGTGGAATGGGGAGAAAGGATAGATGGAAGGAGTGAAAGGAGGAGGGAGGGCGGGGTTTATATTGGTTCACAGTTGTAGAGGTTTTGTCTCTGATCACTTGGCCTGTTGCTTTGGGCCCATGGTGGCACATAATGGTAGGAGAATGTGGTAGATCAAAAGTGCTCACCACATGGCTGGGAAACAGAAGAGAGAAGAGGACGAGGTCAGGGTCCCATCATCCCCTTTAGGAAGCTTGCTGCCAGTGACTGAAGACCTCCCACAAAGCACCCCTCCCAGCAGTCCCACTTGAGGGCTAAGCATTTAACATACGGACCTTTGGTGGCCACTTAAGATTCAAACTCTAGAGCTGGGGATATAGATATGCTCGGTGGCATAAGCGCCTGCCTGGCAAGCGCAAGGTCATGAGTTTGAGTCCCGATACCAAAAAAAGTAAGATTCAAACTGAAGCAATTATTGAGTAAAAGAAGTGAAGTTTAAGACATTTTATGCTCTGAGATCATTTCTGATACATCTTCAGTTTAAACCAAAGTATAAAAGCAGTCATCTAATTAGGGAAAATAGTATTTTGTTTTCCTTTCACATGTTTATATTTTTTGCTTTGCCTGCAAACAAATATGTATTGCCCTTACAATTGTAATTTTTAAATTTAAAAAATGAGTGAATTAAAAAAATCTCTGCCTAACTTTTCTGCTAAGGTTGTATTCAAATAGAGTAAGGTACAGATATGCAACTTCTTTGAGAATCATAACCTGAGGGATAATCACTATTATATTGTTGTTCCTGCTGTGATTTGAGGGATGTTTATAGTATGTAAGCTCAAGATCTTTATTAAGCATTTCATGCCTGCATCTGATTCTTGGGGCTGGATGTTAGCTTCTGACTTCTCCAACATTGTTTTCTTAGACTAAATAGGTAACCTCCAGGCTAGCGCTAAAGGCTGCATGGCCTTGTCAGACTTCGCATTCTTTCCTTTTCAGGTGACAGGTCAACAGCAGGAGATGGCTGCCTTGGACAGAGAGCTGGGACACAAACAGGAGGAGCTGCACCTACTGCAAGAAAGCATGGTCCAGGCAAAAGCTGACCTCCAAGAAGCTCTGCGGCTGGGAGAAACAGAAGTAGCTGAGAAATGCGGTCACATTAGGGTATGTGTCTAATCGGTTGTCTTAAGGAGTCCTAGGGCAATACTATACTTATTGTAAAGCATTTTCTTTGGGGTTCTGAGTTTCACCTTCTCTAGGTGCCATTTGATCCATGTTACATGGCCCTACTGTCTGAGGCTGTTATGTGGTACTCCCCTCATACTTCCCTGGGTATATCCAAGGTTTTCCTGCCTCTTGCTCTGCTTTTTATCCATTTCCTCTCCAAGAAGTCCCTTTTGCTCCATCACTAACCAGATCCCACCTATTTGTCATGGCCTGTCTATCTCCTCTAAGAAGACTTCTCTGACTTCTTCATTTGCTCTCCTAGGGTTAGTGGTACTTTGTCTGCATGTTTCCTAGAGCACCTTAGCTTTCCTAACCATGTTCACATTCTCTGCCTTGCCTCTGCCTGGGGTACTAAACCCCTTGAGGGCAGGTACCATGTCTCAGCCGGCCATTTTTCTCTGTGGCACATTGTCCTGCAAAATAGTAAATGTTGGGTATACATTTAAATGAAGACAGTGTTACTGCTTCTTTTACACAGAAATATATTAATGCAAAATGTAACCCTCCCTGTTCTTGTAAAAAAGCAAAAATGAACTTGTTACTAATTAGAAATTTTATGAAATGAGACAATAACAGAATTGGTTTTAAAGGAGTTTCTATTCATAATTTCATAAGGGGAATTTCTTTTTCTTTTTTCAACACAGGAAGTAAAATCGCTTCTCGAAGAACTGAGTTTTCAGAAAGGAGAACTGAATGTTCACATTAGTGAAAAGAAAACTCAACTTGCACTTATAAAGCAGGATATTGAGAAAGAAGAAGAAAATCTTCAGGTAGTTTTAAGGCAGATGTCTAAACATAAAACCGGTAAGTTTAAAGAAAAACAATCATATGAAGTTTGAGATTGAAAATGTATGTATTGTGGGTTATAGAAAATGTAAGTGACCAGATAAAGTTCTTTTAAAGTTTAGCCTGACTGCCCCTAGGCAAAGAAAAGCACATTATAAAATGGAAAGTAATATAATATAGTGATATATATAGCGAAGGATATATTATTGTCTGCCACAGTTTACTTAGATATGAAATAATCCTATTCATGACTGATGGGAGTATGCTGATGGAAGGTTACATATACGCTGTGCATTGAAGTGCAAACAAACACCTCAGCTTTGCAACCCTTAAAATTCACATCTGTCAACCTAGTGATCCCAGTTCTATTCGAGAAAAGGCAAATCTATATCACAGCAATGCTTACGATGAAATTTGGAAGTAAATTACCAGAGTAAAAGCTTGTATTCGAGAAAAGGCAAATCTATATCACAGCAATGCTTACGATGAAATTTGGAAGTAAATTACCAGAGTAAAAGCTTGTATTTTTAATCTTTACTGACATGTAAAAATGCTCATGAGAATTGTGAAAAAAATTGATAAAAACCAAATATGAAGATAAAAACCCAAATAGCTCAGTTTTAAAGGGTGTGTATATTCCTCAAGGAAATACTTCGAGTATTAAAGTCATCATCTTTACCTCTGGGGTAATGATGTATTTTTATTCTTTTTTTATGCTATTTTTATATTTTCTAAATGTTCTACAGTGAACAAATATTTTTATAATTAGAAGAGTTAATATGTAAATATCTGTATTTCAAAGGTCAAAAATATTTTATATATCTGTATTTTAAAGTTTTTCCTTAGGATTTTTTTTTTTTTTTGCAGCACCGGGGATTGAACTCATGACCTCGTGCTTGCCGGGCAGGCACTTAGACTGCTGAGCTAGATCCCCAGCCCTGGTGTTTTTGAGACAGGGTCTCACTATGCCGTTCAGGCTGGCCCTGAGCTCACTTTGTAGCCCAGGCTGGTCTCAAACTCATAACGATCTGCCTGTCTCAGCCTCCCAAGTGCTGGGATTACAGGCGTGAGCCACCACGCCCGGCTTCCTTAGGATTTTGAGTAATTTTTATCTATATAAAATGTGCTTTATTCTTTTATGTAGAGGTAAATGTTTTTAGAACTTGGTCTTCACTAAATGTTTCTGTTAAAACGTTTTAACAAATTAGCAGTGCTTTTAGAAAAGTATTTTTTTTAATTAAAAATACTATTAGCACCATTTATTCAGACCAACACAATTTTTTTATTGTCTGTTGTTTCTTCTCAGTCAGTAGTAGTATTGGTTTCATTTAGTAGCATGGACTATACTTTGTTTCTGTTTGTTAGAATTAAAGAATATTCTGGACATGTTGCAACTTGAGAACAATGAGCTACAAGGTTTGAAGCTACAATGTGACCAAAAGGTGTCTGAGTTAGAGAAGACTCAGGTCCAAGTGCTAGAGGTAACAAACAGCAGAGCCCCTGTACCCTGAGCAACCTGCAGTCTTTCTCTTTTACCATGTTTGAGTCGTCTTCTGTCTGATTTAGGAGAAACTGGAGTTAGAGAATTTGCAGCAGACAGCCCAGCAACAGAGAGGGGAAATAGAATGGCAGAAGCAGCTGCTGGAGAGACACAAACGGGAGATAGCGCAAATGACTGCGGAGATGCAAGCACTGCAGTCGTGTGTCGAGAGTTTGAATAAAGCAAAGGAAGATCTCCAGGAGAAATGTGACAGCTGGGAAGAGAAGTTGTCACAGACCAAACGGTGAGAGCAAGAACAAACGAGCTTGGAGGATCACATTAGAAAATTAGAACATAGTGAAAAGGGAAAACTGCTTCACAAACTTGCTATAGTAATATAATTCTTCAGTCGCATTTTTTGTGACTTTCCTTCTAGCCACCCCCTCAAATAATCTGTTGTGACTTTTTAAGTGAGGTAATAGCATGGTGGAAATAAATGAGAGATGCACCTTGTTCATGGATAGGAAAAAATAGTGTATAGATTCAAAATAATTACAATCAAAATCAAAATCCCAGCAGGCTTTTTTTTTTTTTTTTTTTTGCGGCACCAGGGATTGAACTCATGACCTTGCGCTTGCCAGGCAGGCGCTTAGACCGCTTAGCTAGATCCCCAGCCCTGTTTTTGAGACAGGGTCTCACTATGCCATTCAGGCTGGCCTTAAGCTCACTTTGTAGCCCAGGTTGGTCTTGAACTCACAACGATCCGCTTGTCTCAGCCTCCCGAGTGCTGGGATTACAGGCGTGAGCCACCATGCCCGGCTTTTTTTTTTTTTTTTT
>RJWT010033098.1:0-13977 GCA_004365215.1 Cuniculus paca
GCTCACTTTGTAGCCCAGGCTGGTCTTGAACTCACAATGATCCTCCTGCCTCAGCCTCCTGAGTGCTGGGATTACAGGTGTGAGCCACCAGGCCCGGCTGAATTTTATATTTTACCTTAGATTTTTGATGAGATGTAGGGAAACCTTAAATGACACGAATAGGCTGACATTATCGGTAGTTTTTTATTTTCTGATATAAATGATACTGTCTAGTCATCAAGAGGAAGAAGTTCAAGGGTTAATATCTGTAATATAATAGCTATGATACCAACTCAGTGAAACAGGGAACGTTTTCTCGCATAAAGAAGCCAGGGCAGCTTTCTTTAATAGTGAGGAAAGATAATTCATAGCTTACATGCAAGAGGCAGTTTTCAGAAACAAGCTTTTAAAACTGGTGAGACAAAATAGTTGGCAGGGCAACTCTGCTGATTTACAGTCTTTACTTTGCACATAATTAAGCACGATTATTTGGCAGCCAAAACCAACACCTCGAGGGGAAGGCAGAACTCACTGCTTCCTGATGTACGTACATCCTCCTCGAAGAAGCAGCATTCAGCGGAAGGACAGTTCCATGGAAAATGTACCAGCAAGCCACAGTCAGTGGTTACTAAGGATAGGAGAAAATTTTAAGAAAAATTGGTTACGAGAATAGCAATTAGGAAACTAGAAAAACTAGAGATGCGAGGAGATCCTCCCTGTGCTCCAGCAGCTTAAACTCCAGAGCAGCTGTCTTTTCCCAGCCCTGTGTAGCTTACAGTGAACTCCTTTTGCCTTAAGGTGGTTTGACTTTCTAGTCCTTGAACCAAAGATCAAACTGGAATAGGGGCTGGGCATGGTAGTGCAGGCTTGTAATCCCAGCACAGGGGAGGCTGAGGCTGGAGGATTGCAGGGAGTTCAAGGCCAGCCTCAACTACAGAGTGACGCCTGTCTCAAAAAAGCAAAAAACAAAACCCTCAAAAAACTAGACCATGCCGGTGGTTTAGCTCAGCGGCATAAGCACCTGCCTGGCAACGTGTGAGGTTGTGAGTTCGATCCCTGGTATCAGAAAACAAAACAAAACAAAACAAAACACTAGACCATGGCTCAGTATGTTTTTCTTATTTAAAAGAAACAGTTCAAAATATGTGTCAGATTACAAGTAAACCATTCTAAATTAGAATGGTTTTAGTATTGTCCTGTCCTCTGTTAATCCTTCAAGGAAGATGATGATATCTTGCTACAATGTGGTTCTAGCCTGGCTGCCTGCACATCAGAGTCCCCTGGGAAGCTTTTACTACTTGTCTGGCCTCATTTTCAAAAGAGCTTTCAGATGATGACTTTAGAACTCCTGCCCTTCACTTTCTAAACTGGAGGAAGGGTGGAGAAGCTCTAAACTACAAACTATGGTCCATTAGTCTGGACTCCAAAGTGTGAACTGAATATTTGTGAATCTTAACAGTTTCAGTTTTTTTTAGGCGAATCTTCTGCTGCGAACTTCATTTTTTAAGAAAAATAATGTACTAGTTGATAAGTGGTGTGAGGGTGCTTCTTATATATACTCAGGCTAAAATAACATGGTATCTACTTAGTGGTGTTTGAAAACATTAAATCTACCCAGCAGATTTGTTCCAGTTATTTGAAAAGTTTTGCAAATTACATGAAGATTTATTGCCTTCATTTTAAGGTATGCATCATGTATGCTGAGTTTTAAAGTATTTAAATAAAGTTAAGAATCACTTGCCTTTTATCTTTTAAAATGGTACACAACTACCTGTATTTGTGTAGCTTGATTTTTTTTTTTTTACTGCTGCACACTGAAAAAGCAGTTTTCTTGAAGCAGGAACTCAATCGAGTTCGATGACACTAACAGTCCCAGAAGCAAGGATATGAGGCCCCAAAGTGGGTTTAGCATGATGCCTCGGGAAAACGTTCTTGCTTTCTGGAGCAGACGAAACCTAAAATGCCTTGAGCATTCACGGTGCTTAAGGACGACCTGAACAGAGCGGAGCTCTCAAGGGAACCGTTTACGTTAAGGACACCCACCAACCCAAGCGCCACTGAGACGCGGCTGTATGGGTGGTGGGCGTGACTTATCAACAGCCAAAATGAGGGAAGAGGAATAAACTTTGTGCAGATACAAGCATGATGGCATAGTTTTCAAAATCCGGGCGGGAAACGTTTGAAATGCAATTGCTCCTTTCCTTTTCCTTCCCTTGACTGACTCCGCGCGTTTTTTCCTCACTTTCCTGTGGCGTAGCTTGGAGTCCAGCTGCCACTCCAGGTTTCCGTACAAAAACATGGCGCCCCCTGCTAGCGGCGACTCCTGGCTCTGAGCCACTGGCCCAGTGAGCCCCCCCTCGCTCGGCCCGCATATGGCCACGCCAGCACTTTCCGTACGGAAATATGGCGCCGCCCAGTTCCCTGAGCCCTTTCGGCAGAGGACTGAGCCGTCTGACCCTCCGTACGAAAACATGGCGCTGTCCCAGGTTGGTCAGGCGCCTCTCTGCTAATATCAGCCTGCCTCTTCCCGACGCTGAGGAGTAGTCACAGTGGCCGCTGCCCACTCAGTCGGGCAGTGAGGACCGCCCGCAGCGGGGCGAGGGATGAGGCGTCCGAGGAGCAGCAGCTGAACTGAGCTCCCCGCCGCGCATCGCTCCCGCCTCCGCCCCGGCGCCCGTCCCGCCTGACTCGCGGCGGGAGCGGCAGGAGGGGGGACCCCGACTCGGCGGCAGGTGAGCGGCGCGCGCGAGGCGCCAGGTCCGAAGCTCGGCTGTTTCTTCGCCTTTTCCCGCCGGGCCGGGCCCTCGTGATGTCGGGGGGGAGACGAGGCAGAGGCCGGCACGGCGGGCGGCGTGAGGCCTCCGGGCGCGCCCCGCTTGGTTTGCATCACCTGCCCCGGCCCTGCCACTCCCTCTCCGGCCCGAACTGTTGTTTACAACGGAATCCAGACCCGGGGGGTGGGAACACCGAGCGCCCGAGGAAGCGATGCTCCGAGCTCCTGGACAGACCCCGTTCGCTTGCTGACCGACCCTTTCTGCTCCGGCGAGGGGGTCTCCTGTGTGGGCCTTCGCGGAAGCGCGAGGATCTCCTACCCTGGCACGGTAGGGGCTGATGGTTGTTGAATGAATGAGCGCACTGAGAGCATTTAAATGACTCCTGGATGCATCCTATAGCCCTTTCATTATAGTTAGCTCTGGTGGGAGCTCGTCGTATGCCGGCCTCGGTTAGTTAGACACAGTCCCGGTTTAATTTTCCCCCGTGTGAGGGAGGTATCTCCGTTTTACAGAAGAGAAAACTGAAGTCATAGAAGTAGTAAAGAGCCAGACTTGGACCCCAGACCAACTCCCAGCACGCCCAAATACAGTGACATCACAGAGATGACACAGGAATTCATCTCTGTCAATAGATACTTAGTGTCTGTTTAGGGGATTCACTTACACAGACGGAGCATATGTGGAAGGAAGTGTGCTTAGGCCTGGTCCGTGAGAAGCTCAAGATCTACGTGGAAATGTTTTAAAGAAAACAATTAGCTAGGCGTGGTGGTGAACACCAGCACGGGGGGAGGCTGAGGTAGGAAGATGGCAAGCTGGAGCCCAACCTGAGCTGTTTCACGACATAGTGAGACCCTGTCTCAAAACAAAGAAGGGAGAATGGAGCATCTTTCCATCTTTCTACTGCCACTTTGCTCATTTTCCCATGCCTTGGCTTCTGCCCTCTCGGGATGAATTGCCCCTCTTTTCATCTTCTTTTCCCCTCCAGATATTTTATAACTGGGTGAAATTCTACTTTCAAAGGTCAGCTCAAACGTCATCTTTTCTGGAAATGTTTTGAGACCAGCAATTTCGTAATGCTACTAAGGCTTGAGTTTCCTTATGGTTCCCTATAAGCCTGCCTGTCTTTTCCTGTGTAAGGTTTTATTATAATTTATTTACTGGTGGTACTGAAGATTGAACTCAGGGCCTTGTGCATGCTAGGCAAGCACTCTACCACTGAGCTACATGCCCAACCCTATTATTATTAGAGGTTTTGTTTTGTTTTGTTTTGTTTTGTTTTGTTTTGTTTTGTTTTGTTTTGAGACAGGGTCTCACTTTGTAGTTCAGGCTGGTCTTGAACTCACTATGTAGCCCAGGCAGGCCTCAAAGCAGTCCTCCTGCCTCAGCCTGCTGAATGCTGGGATTATAGGCATGGGCCACCACGCCCAGCTATTATTAGGTTTTTTGAAACAGAGTCTTGCTATGTAGCTCAGGCTGGCCTTGAGGTCACTAAGTAGCCCAGGCTGGCTTCAAATGGGCAGCTTCTTCCTGCCTGGGCCTCCCAAGTGGTGGGATTACAGGCGAGCTCCACCACGCCAGGCTTTAGTTAAGCATATTTTGAATTGAAGGAAATGATGAATGCCAGATGTCTAGCACCAGCCCTGCAGGAGTTGGAGAAAAGTGCAAACGCTAATGAGGTTGGAGGAAGTGTCCTGGGAGGAGCCGAATCTTAAAAGGAAAGGGTTGGGTTAGGAAGCTGAAGGTTACAGACCTAGGAGTCTTCTGTACTCCTCACTGCTCAGAATGAATTACTTCATCTTTTCTGTGTTCCTGATTCTCCGCTTGTGTGGAGGATAAAATTAGAAGTGTTTCTGTTTGTCCTGTCTCAGACAGTATGCTGGTAATGCTGTTGTTTGGGTCTTGGAGCATTTCCAGACCCTAAAAGGATTTAGGACAGTGAGAAGATGGGTGTTGGAAGGTAAAATTGGATTGGGGGGGTACATTAAAACAAGCGTCATATTAATAATACATTTCCATTTAAAAACCTCCTTTCCAGTCACTCATTCTGTTTAATGGAGGTCTCTGAAATTTCACAGAACTGTGTCAAGCAGTACTTCTCTAATTGCTCAGAAGCCAGTCTGCCTAAGCTCCCTAAAGCAGTTGACATTTTTGATCCCTTGGTTTCCTTCCAGATGTGTAATGTAGTGTAATTACTGTTTATGGCAACATTTTGTGATCAGGTGCTAATGGTATCAATGTTAATTATCTTCAGTAATATAAATGCAGAAATACTGTGTCTGTCTAGATCAGAAACACCTTAGGAAAGAAAACTCTAGGGAAAAATTTGACAAAAACTTGGTTGCAATTAAGAGTAATTAACTGGCCTAAACCAAGGTGTCTAAGTAATATTTCTGTTCTAATCAACAACTAATAAAACGAAAATCTCGCCCAACTACATGCATTATGGTTGTTTGCAATTTCTTGCTTTACTCAGGATCTTTTCCTACTGACTGGCAATGAGTTAATAAAAATATTTGCCCCACGCATTTCTCCTAAAACACTTAAGAGTGTTTACCTCTATTTGTCATCTGCAGGTATTTTTACCCACAAGATAAGATCAGGGAACTAACTCTTCAGCCCTCTGTATTCACTTGGAAGCATTTTCTTCCTGGGTGTGGTAGCACTTCTGGGTAGGTGGGGAACCTTTGTAGTACTAGCTACTTAGGAGGCTGAGGCAGGAGAGTCACATTGTGGAGGCCTGCCAAGGCAACATGTACAAGGTCCTGGATTCAGTCCTCAGTACTACTTAAAAAAAAAGAAAAGACAAATGTGCACAAGGAATTTTCTTATCAGTTCTCAAGGATGAAAGTAAAGAATTTAAAATTGAATTACTTCCTTTAATTAAAACAGAAAGCAGGTAATTTATAGTGTTTTTTTCTATTAGTTTAAGGCCCTCCGTTCTTGTAACATGGTACTCATGAAGTAAAACTATTCCTACATATTACTCTTAAATATCTATAAATCTGATAAATTGTGACATTTTACAAGTATTTGTTTAATTTTTTTTTTTTTTAAGAGAGAGGGTCTAGCTGCATAGTGTAGGCTGGCTTGAAATTCCCTATGTAGCCCAGATTTACCTAGAACTAGAGGCGATGCTCCTGCTTCAGCCTTGTAAGTACTGGGATTACAGGCTTGGACCACTGTGCCCAGCTGAGTATCTGTCTAATTATTGAAATAGAATATTGTAGCTGGATAAGATCCTGGCCAGCTCTTATTTTGCAGAGGAGAAAACTGAAACCCAACGAGATTAATGATTTGCCCAGAGTCACGATACTAGTTAATGATAGAGCTAGAACACTTGAGGCTAATTTTTTGTTTGTTTGTTTCCTAGGAAAGTGAATAAACTTAATTGAGAATGTCTGAAAACCTTGACAAGTCCAATATAAATGAGTCAAATGATTCTGAGCAGGGCCTGGATGGTGCTGTGGAACATTCTGATGAAGCTTTACAGAAAAATATAACGTTGGACTCTCCTAGTCCCCAGAGGGTACAGAGACCTCACTGTAAGTACATTTGATTTTGGTTAGAAGCAATATTATCATTGTTTTCAGACGGTATTTTTATTCCATTTCCTTGTGCATATGGCCCTGAGCTAATTTTTTGCCTTTCTCTTTCTGTCTCTTTCTCTCTGTTTCTCTCTCTTTCTTTCTTGGAAGAGAGGTTTATTTTGGCTTCTACCTCATTTCTGATAATGTCAAAACATTGCCAATAATTAGCACTTATAAATGCCAGCAGCTTCGCAACCAACAGCCTAGTTACTTTTAGGTTTTCCATTGCATGAGAATATTAACATTTTAAAATAATATCCAGAATGTTCCTGTCTTTCTTTAGCACCAAGCACGTTTCAGTTGCTCTGAAGTACTCTCTCAGAACTAGGAAGGTGGAGTGTAAATTTCTACAGTTCTAACAAAGAGTATTTGAAAAGTCTATGACTGATTCTATCCAGGATAAGGGTTGTGCAGGTTAAAGGAAAAAAAAAAGTTTCCCACACCCTAAATTCACTGACTGGGGACCGGGTTCCCTCAAAAGCGAGGGGATTCAGTTTGCTGAATGAATGTGATGAAGTCCTTAGAAATCCCGGCAGGCAGCACACTTCCAGATGAAAGCAATTTCTGCTTGTATTCCCAGCAGTTCCCCCAACTCATGTCTCTACCGAACACGAGGCAGGAGACTACACGACAGGCTTTTGTGGTAGCAACTAGGCATATGGTTTAATACCTGGGTACAGGCAGGCGGAGAGCCACAAAGCTATCTGCCCCGAGCAAAGAGAAGTGTGTTCCTTTTACATGGATGGAAAGAAGGGAGGTGGGAAGATTTGATAAACTTAATCTGTGGTTAAAGTTCTCTGACAGTCCTGCACCTCAGTGGGCAAAGTCCTTAAGTGTCCTGTGTAAATTTTTGGGTCTCTTCAGATGTCCCCAGGACCTGCGCAATTTTTCATCCTACTGTTTCTCCTCCACAACATCCTCTTCTTGCCGATGACAGCCTCGGGTGCTGAGCTGGATTCCCTGCAGAGTGAAGTGCTTCTGCTGGCAGGCAGGCTGGGGGCTGGGAGACTTAGGTCCAGTTGGAGCCTCCCAGTGTCTGCTTTTTTTTTTTAGAGACAGGATCTCTTTATGTAGGTCAGGCTATCCTTGAACTCACTGTGTAGCCCAGGCTGGGCTTGAACTTGCGCCGGTCCTCCCATCTCAGTCTCCCAAGTGCTGGGATTACAGGCGTGCACCATCACACCCGGCAGCAATAGATTTCATTAAGAATACAATACTCAAGCTTTTTGAAGTGAGTCCAAAAATGAGTGTAGGAGGAAGTGCCATAGGCTAAGAATGTGAGTACTGATGTTAACTCTCTATAGTGCAGATAACTAGTGAGTCTTTTGTATTTGGAAGAAGTGCAAAGTTTGTTTTTTTTTTTTTTTTTGGTCTTTTTGAGACAGGGTCTTGCTATGCAGCTCAGGCTGGCCTTGTTACTTTCTAACCCAGGCTGGTCCCAAACTCGCAACCATCGTCATGCCTCCCGAGTGCTGGAATTATAGGCATGTGCCATCCCACCCAGCCATTTTTGGGTTTTGAGCGGGGTTTCTTCTAAAATAACCATAGCCCTTCCCAGGTTATTTATTAGTCTACATGGTATTCTTTATTTTATTTTATTTTATTTTTTTGTGGCACCAGGGATTGAACACGCGACCTCGCACTTATCAGGCAGGCACTTACACCACTGAGCTAAATCCCTAGCCGTTGTCTTTTTGAGACAGGGTCTCACTATGCCTTTCAGACTGGCCTTGAGCTCACTTTGTAGCCCAGGCTGGTCTTGAACTCAAAACGATCCTCCTGCCTCATTCTCCCTGAGTGCTGGGATTACAGGTGTGAACCACCAGGAGGCTTACATGGTATTCTTATACCAAACAGTAGTGAACTCAGTTTTATTGTGATGTATTATCACATACTAATTTTATTTTTTTATTTTATTTTATTTTTTATTTTATTTTATTTTATTTTATTTTATTTTATTTTATTTTATTTTATTGTGGCACCGAGGATTGAACTCATGACCTCGCACTTGCCAGGCAGGCGCTTAGGCCACTGAGCTAGATCCCCGGCCCTCACATACTAATTTTAACAAATTACTACTAGGACAAATCATGTCCAGGGAAACAGGCTGTAAAAAGCATCATCTTGTGCATATGTGTTAGGTCTTCAATACACCTATCTCTTGGGGTGACTGTGAAGATAAAATTAATTCACATACAGCACTTAGAGCAGTGCTTGGCACATAATAAATGTTCAGTAAACATTAGTGATTGTTACTACTGCTGCTACTAATCCTGTGTCATTTGTTGCATTTAATGGTGCCAGGATTGATTGTTCTGATATATTATGGAGGTGCTGTAGTTTGGATTTGAAATAACCCCTAAAGGCTTTTGTGTTAAAGGCTCGGCCCTTGGCCCAGGACACTACAGGGAAGTGGTGGAACCTTTTAGAGGTTTAAAAGTGGTAGACTCTCACCTTTTATGGGTAAAGTCTAAGGGGAGGAAGTCAGATTGCTGGAGCCATGCCCTTGAGGGAGCCATAGGGACCCTACCCCTTTCCACTTTCTTCCTTTTGCTTCCTGGTTATGAGGTGAGCAACTTTGTTACCTTGTGCTCTCCACTATGATGTACTGCCTCACCCCTGAACCAAAGGCATGGATCCAGCTGATCATGGACTGGATCTGCCAAAACTGTGAGCCAAAATCAACCTTTGCTTCTGTTAAGCTGATGTAACTCAAGGATTTGTTACAGTAACCAAAAGCTGACAAACACAGGATGTTTAACACAATTGTTTTATTGCTCATGAGTTCTGATAAAGGAGACTTTTGTTTTATGTGCAGTCATTTTTTGATGCTCTTGCCTTTGGCACTCTACCAGTCTGGTCGCATGACACTCAATTAATGTCAGCCAAACCTTAGGCCATGTTCTTTGGCATTGTGTTAGTTATATCACTAAGAAGAGCACTTATCCTGGAACCTGTGATCAAGTTTTAAAGGATCCAGGAATAGCCAAAAAAGTACAGTAACATTTGTGTGTGACATATACGCATTTTGAAGGAAGAAGGTGATGGAAGCTTTCATTAAAATCTCAGAAATCTGCTGTGGTTGCTTGTGGTTGTGGTTTGTCTACCAAGGCTTCCTATTCTAAAGGCTTGGTCCCCAGTGTGGTGACTTTTTTTTTTTTTTTTAATATTTAGAATTGAATCTAGGGCCTTCATGATGAGCTACATCTCGAGCCCTTTTTAATTTATTTTTATTTTGAGATAGGATTTTGCTAAGTTGCTAACTTGCCTGGGCTGGGTTTGAACTTCTGTTCCTCCTGCCTCAGTGCCCCCCCAGAGTGCTGGGATGACAGGCCTGTGCCACATGCCCAGCTCACTGTGTCGATCTTGAGGTGGTAAGCTTCAAAGAGGTGGGGCCTAGTGGAAGGCAGTTAGGTCACTGAGGGGCACCGCCTTTGAAGTGATCAGTGTGATTCCTGTGGAGTCTGATTAGCTCCTGAGAAATACATGGGGAGAGCAAGCCCAGCCCCTCAGTCTCGCTCTGGCTTCCTGTCTTGCCATGTCTCCTCTTCACATTAGCGCCTGCCTTTATGATGCCCCCTGCCACGAGGCCCTAAGCATTCGAGCAGATGCCATGTGATTGCACCTTCAAAAATTGCCAGCTAAGTAAGCCTTTCTTTAGCAGAGCCCTGGACTCAGATATTTAAGTACAGCAATGGAAAATGGACTCATGTGGGGACGTACTAAAGTGCATCCCCGGTAGTAAGTACTGTGGACACCCCCTGCCCTCCCTTTGCCTTCCTCTTGCTGTTGGGTAATACATGCTATCTGCCCTTCAGAAATGCCCATCTACTCATGTGACCAGAAGCCTCTCTTTAGAGCATGCAGATGTCTCAGGTCCCAGGGCTCCTTAATAGAAAAAGGTAGTGCAACCATTCTAAATTTGAACTTCGATTTATTTTGGAATCTGTCTGCTGGCCTCCCAAAGGACATGTTTAAATTACTGTGTTTCTCTTACAGGAGATCATGGTACTAAAGATGTAACAAAATGTAGCAGGAGCTTAGCTTTCCTTTTTTTTTTTTTTTTTTTTCCCTACAAATTCTCGCTGTGTAGTTCAGGCTGGCCTGGAACTCACTAGGTAGCCCAGGCTGGCCTCAAACTTGTGGTGATCGCCTGCCTCAGCCCCACAAATGCCAGAATTCCAGGCATGTGCCACCACACTTGGCAAGCAGTTTAACTTTCTACAGTATAATAAACCCCGTGGAAAAATAGGTGTAACCTTACCATTTTTCATGGCTCTTATTACAACTCATGCTGTCTTTATAAATTTAAGTGAAGTATTGGCCACCAAATTATGGCTTTATATACGTTCTCATTTATAAAATTGGTAAATTTGAGAACTCTCAGACAAAAAAACCCCCACAAAATCCCACAGCCATATAATTTTGGGGAGCAGGGCACTGGGGATCGAACTCATGACCTTGCGCTTGCCTGGCAGGCGTTTGTGCCGCTGAGCTAAATCCCCAGTCCCCTATAAATTGTATGCAGTGAATAATTCCTCTACATGTAGATCTGTAACACATCTTGACATAGCTTAGAGTGGTAGCCTTTGTCTTTCTTGATCATACCTCCTGTTGTAAGTCTGATTTCAAGTAGCGTCTTAGTCAGCTTCCCCATCGCTGGGACTCAATACCTGGACCCACAACTTAAGGGAAGCTCATGGTTTTGGGGTTGCTGTCTGTCACGGGCTGGATCCAAGGCAGAAATGGTGTGGTAGAAGGGTCTGGTGGAGAAGAGCTGCTCGCCTCCTGGCAGCCAGGAAGCAGAGAGAGCAGGGAGGAGCTGGGAGGGCGATAAACCCTCCTAGGGCAAACTCCCGGTGACGCACTCTTCCAGCCAGACCCCTGCCCCTACCAACGCGCTCTGCTGTGAACCCATCTGCGGATCAGGCTCCTGATGTGTGCAGAGCGCATGCTCCAGTCGCCCTGCAATAGCCCCACCTCTGCACACGTGACTTTCGGGGGATTTTCTATTCTAAATCCTAACAGGTCTTTTTTCTGGAGGGGACAGGGTCTCTCTATGCAGTTCAGGCTGGCCTTCAATTCACTTTGTAGCCCAGTCTGATCTCAAACTTGCAGTTTCTCCTGCCTGTCTCCCGAATGCTGGGATTACAAGTGTGCGTCACCATGATAGCTTCTGAAAATTTTATTCTTCCTGGTTTCCTGGTGTTGTAAATACCAAGAATGCACTTGCCTAGATTTGGAGGACTCTCAGAACATCCTTACCTGGGTATGGTGGCTCAGGCCTGTAATCCCAGCTATGGGGGAGGCCGTGGCAGGAGGATGGCAAGTTCAAGGCCAGCCTGGGCAACTTAGTGAGACCCTGTCTTACAGTTAACAACAAAACAGTACAAAAGAAATGAACTGGGGCGTAGTAGCTCAATGGAAGAGTGCTTACTTGACCCGTGTGAGACCCAGGGTTCAATCCCCTGTACCACAAAAATCCTTTAGTTTCACTATCTTCTTTTCGCTTATAGAGAAACCACCATCATGGGAAATCTAAGTAGTTCATTCAAGGTCATACTCAACAGAATCAAGAAGAGGCCAAATGTCTTCCCAGTTTGCCATATCTCACATCTGTGACGAGACAGCATACTGACAGTGTTCCTCATTGTCTGGATACCTAAAATTATTGAAAGACAGGAAATTTTCATAAATTTAAAGGCCAATACAGTTAAATAATTTTGTATTACTAATATTCTCTGGGAATACTGAGGATAATTTGATGAGGAATTTTGAGCATTTTCCAAACTTCTTTTGTTTTTTTTTTTGGTTTTTTGAGACAGGGTCTCACTATGTAGTTTTCAGGCTGGCCTTGAACTCACTGTTGTAGCCCAAGCTGGCCTCAATCTCAAGGTGATCCTCCTGCTTCAGCCTCCCAAGTACTGAGATTATACACGATGTCACCACACCTGGCTGCAACTTCCCTTTATGTGATCAGATAAAGATTTCTGTCAGACTGGACATAACCAGTTCTTAAATTTGGTTTCTTTTTTCAGGGGGGTTGTACAAAGAAAAGAGTAAAGAAGAAAAATAACTTCATTAAACTAAGAACTTTACAACTGTTAAATCTTGAGCGAATCTGTGATACTACTTTTCTGATTTTAACACCATGAATTTTACATAAAATTCATGTAGTCGTGGCAACCCACTCAGGACCCCTTCTGTCTCTCTCTCGGAAGCTTTCTTTCTCTCAATAAATATATCCTGCTTATTAAAAAAAGAAATTCATGTCATCTCGCAGGCCAGTACTTCTCAGATTGGTTTCTGGGGCCATTAGCATTGGCCTGAGACTTGTTAGAAATGCATTCTCCCGCCTTGCCCCGGATTTATTAAATCAGAAACCCAGACAGAGTGCCTAGTCATCTGTTTTCCTAGGGTCCTCCCTCTGATTCCTTATAGATTGAAGTCTGAGAACCATTGGCCAGGCTTTTTGGGGAAAATTACCTCTTATTCCTTGGTTCAGAAACCTGGAAAAAAATTGTATGAGAAGTTTCTTTCTGGAAGCTAAATCTCAAGCTTTAGCAAAAGAGAAAGAAAACTGTGCACACACCTGAAATCCCAGCACTCTGGGGGACCGAGGCAGGCAGATCCCTTGCAATCTGGTGACCTTGAGACTGTCTCACAAAAAATAGAAAAAAGTTTGGGGATATAGCCCAGTGCAGAGGCTCTGGGTTTGATTCCCAGTACTGAAAATAGATAAGTAAATCATAATAACAATTTAAAAGAGAAAAGTAGAGAAACCAATTGTGAGGCTATTGAACAGTTGATAGAGAAATAAAACCTACTGGATTTAAATAGCAAGACAGTGGGAAAGTGAGACAAGATGACCGTTCTCCAGTTTTTGTTTCAGCAGCCTTCATACTACAGAATTCTTAAAATGCCTTTTGCTGTATTCGTTGGGCTAAGCCTCAGAGGTTTGGTTCTGTCTTAGTGTCCTGCACCAGGGTATGGGGTTAGGATTGTTTAAACAACACCCAATGTCCGCAGACATAATTGCTGTTTTAATTTGAGTCTTTTTTATTTTTTTCTGTTTTAATTTTGAGAGGTTCACTCATGCCATAGTGTTGAACGATAGTACAAAAATTAAAGCTGAGGCAGGAGGATTGTCGCAAGTTTGAGACCAGCCTGGGCTACAAAATGAGCTCAAGTCCAGCCTGAACTGCATAGTGAGGTCCTGTCTCAAAAAAGACCAAAAAAAAAAATTAAAAAATAAACTGCTAATAGAAGCAGAAGAGATCTTGAATCTGGGTGTCTCCTTTTTTTCTTTAGGGATAGATAGGAAGCATAAATGTTAGAACATAAACCCTTAGCTTTTTGGGGGTAATGGGCATCTGTAATTTCAGATTTTGAGTTCTAGCTTACTGTAATCATTATTCATTGATCACATAATGTAGTCATCTTTCATCTTAGTAAAAACCAGATGTTTTGAGTATTGCAAATGATCCCTGCTTCTAGCATTCTAGGATAAAAAAGAAAGAAAGAAAGAATGGCTAAAATCCTTTTGCTGTTTAAAAACATTTTAATGGAGGAATAACTGAAGTTATTGCCTGGTACCGGAACCAGTCCCTTCTCCTTATTTCTTGGAAATTCTAATC
>RJWT010033099.1:0-13984 GCA_004365215.1 Cuniculus paca
CCTTCCTTCATTCCCATTTTCTTTTGAACAATTTCTCTCTATTTCACAATATTTATCATACCATTTGATCCTTATTTACATTTTCAGTTTCTCACAACAGAGAGACAATACAGTATTTACACTTGTGTTTAATTTAGTTCACTTAAGAGTATGGTCTCAAGGTCCATCCAGTTAGCTATAAATGTCTCAAGTTTATCCTTCTTTATAGGTGAGTAATATTTCATTGTATAAAATAAACAAACAAAAATCTTTATTCATTCCTTGGTTGATGGGCATTTATTCTGTTTCTAGGATTTTGCTACTACAAACTGTTCTGCTATAAGCATGGGTGCATATATATCACTGTGGTATGATGCTTTTAGTACTTTAGGGAAGATACCAAGAAGGGGAATATCTGGATCAAATGGGACCTTAGTCCTAGGTTTTTGAGGAATCTCCACACTGATGCGTACAGTGGTTGCATGAGTCTACATTCCCAACAGTGTAGAAGAGTTCCTTCCCTCCAACATCCCCAATAGTCCTGCCAGCATTTGTTATTGGTTAATTTCTTGATGATAGCCATTTTTTCTGGAGATGGAATCTCAGTGTTGTTTTAATTTGCATCTCTCAAATGACCAGTGATGTTGAACAATTTGCATATATTTATTTGCCATTGGTACTTCTTCATCTGAGAAGTTTGTATTCATCTCAGATGCCCATTTTTGAATTTAGTCTTTGAATTTGGGAGGTCTGATTTTTTTTTCAATTCTTTATAGTTCTAGGTGTTATTCCTTTGTCGAAGAACAGTTGGCTAAAATTTTTCCCACTCTGTGCATTGTATTTTCACCCTGTTTGTGATTTCTTCTTAGTAAGGTCAGATTCCAGTTTTTTGATTCTTTATAGTATCTCCCATACAATCAGGGTTTTGTTCATGAAGTCTTTGCCTATAACTATGTCTTCAAGAGTTCTATCTATTCTATCTTCCAGCAGATTTAGTGTTTCTATTTTAACATTTAGATATTTGATCCACTTTGATTTTAGTTTATGGTGGTAGACATGGTCTAGTATAAGTCTTAAGCATGTGATTTGTATATTGAAAACTAGAGTACTCTAAAAAAGCAGATAAGAGTATATCAGAAAATGAAAAGATGTCTCTTGTTTCTGGGATTAATCAATCCCGACATAGTGAAAATGACCATATTCCTAAAAATGTAATGCAGATTCAATGCAATTCCAATCAAAATACCATTTACATACTTTGTAAAACTAGGAATAATATTCCTAAAATTCATTTGGAACCAGAAAAGACCTAGAAGAGCAAAAGCAATTCTGGGCAACAAAGGCAAGCCAGGGGTGGTCAAAATCCCTGACTTGAAGTTATACTGCAAAGCTACTGTGATAAAAGCAGCATGGTACTGGCAAAAAAATATTCAAACCTGAGGATCAATGGAATGGATTGGAAGATGCAGAAACAACTCTGAACACATCTGCCACTTCATGTTTGACAAAGAGGCCAAACATGGTCACTGGAAGAAAGGCAGCCTCATTTATAAATGGAAAACTGAGTGACTGATTTCTTTCCCTGGCCTTTAGAATTAAAATCCACAAAGTATGGGAGAGGGATAGTGTGTCATAATCGAGGGCTATCCACACCCATATTGTGTCCATGTGTGTGTGTCCACATGTGCACACATGTGTATGGTTACTCCTGCCCACTTTTCTTATTGAGCTAAATCAATGGTGTGGTTTCTGGTCTATGGCAGTATTCACACCAATCTCTGTGTCCTTTGACTGTGTCCCTCTGATGCTATCTCCACCTAGATTCACAGTCTGTGGGCTTGTGAGAAACCCACCTGCTCCAGAGGCCTCACTGACCATACCCCCCGAGCCATGGTATATCCCTGATCATGTTGAGAGATGAGAAAGCAAACAAACTATTGAGCTCTGTGTTAGACATAGGTACTGGGATAGGTGTCAAGCAGTTCCCTAGACTTTCAGACCCAGCCATCTCAGAAAGCCACATTTTACCTTCCTGCTGAGAAGGGCAGGATCACCTTGAACTTGCCAACTTGAGTTATCTGGTGCTTAAACTTCTTCAAGGGGTCTATGACTAACCAACCTCTTACTACTGCCTCCCATGACCATCTTCCATCCCAGTGACTGTGGCAGAGTGGCCCCAGAAACCCTCCAGATTAGCTGTTCTGTAACTTCTAATTCATGGAGTACCTCTATTTTAAACAATTAAATGGCTCCTGATTAATCACTCCCAAATATAGCAGTTGCTGAGAAGGATTTCTTCTCCAAATCTAACCCGGCATGAAAAAAGCTGTCACTTTCAGAGTAAAATCCTACTCTTTATTTGCAGTTTACAATGATGGTGGGCTTTTATTGGGGCTAGAGCTGCTGATTGACTGTTTCTCCCTAGAGCTTCCAACCTTTCCTGGGTTTACCTTTTGTTTGTGGCCACAGGTCCCTTTACCCAGGAGCTGGAGTTAACATTCATAATGCTTAATTTTTTTCTGTGCTGTCGTTTCTCCAGTTTCTCTGTGATTTCTAGTTATCCTGCTATCTCTTTCTAGATCCTGGGGCTCTTCTTTTTCATTTCGCTAAGTTGCTATTTTTCCATGTGTCTGAATTCCAGGTCCTGGAGAGTCTCCAATACATTACCTTTCTTCACCATTCTCTCCACCTCCTGCAGTGCACTTTAAGCAAGCACTTAACAAATATAAAAGAACATTCTCCTACAAATTTCAGTCATACAAGTCAGTTAGTTTTGCACCAAATGACTGTCACTGATTAAATGAGCTGAAATAGCTAGAGAATATCTTTAATGTCATAAATAATCCCATGTCTTCCCCCACAACCTATAAAAGGGACAGAGAATTTTGTCTAATGTTCAAATGGTTCAATTTTACCTCTATTTATTGCTTTGTATGAGTTTATTAAGTGAAAAATATAACAGACAAATCACTGCCTCCAAAAGACTAGGCCTCCAAAAAAAAAAAAAAGATAAGTGGAAAGGCATTTTTGCATTTAATTAATTTACAATCCAGTAGAGGAAATACAGCACCCCTGACTTAGAGTAATCCAAATTAAAGATAGATAAATTGAGGCTCATAAAAACCAGATGATTTGACAAGAAAAAACTGAATCTCATGTTTTGCCTTTATCTATCTTCATTGCCACAAGCTACAATCTGAAAGTCTCCTTGTATTTTTGCCTCCAGCCTGCTTTCCAATAAGTCTGTTTATAAATTATGAATTCCCTAGATCAAGAGAATAAGATGAGAATTCTTATGTAAGTGCAAAGTAATGATATTCTTTCAAGACGTCTTAGTGATTTATCATCACTGAGATACAATATTAGATACCCACAACTCTAAAGAGGAAGGTTTATTTTGGCTTACAGTTTGTAGAGTTTCTGGTTCATAGATGATTGGCTCTAAGGCAGGTCAGTGTGGCAGAAGGGAAGATATCTCATGGCATGGTGGTGGGAAGCAGAGTGGGGGGAGACAGGGAAAGACAGAGAGAGAGAGAGAGAGAGAGAGAGAGAGAGAGAGGAAGAGAGAGAAAGAGAGAGAGATCTAGGGAGGAGAGAGGGAGATACAGCCTTCCAGGCCATGCTCTCAGTAACTTACCTCATCCAAACAGCCTTCAACACCCAACATTACAGTTAGCTATAAACTCCTCATTAGACTAATCCATGATGAATATCATGCTTCCATGATCCAATCACTTTCCAAAAGCCCTACCTCTAAGGACATGATGATTAGTGGGGACATCTAGATATAAACCATGACACAAAACAAGTTTACAAGAAAGAGGATTAACTTGATATGATGCCATTTTTTTGACTCTTGATGTTATTTCTTGTGCTATTGCATTCTGCGTTCTGTTGCCTAATCCTATGTCTTCAAGAGTTTTACTGATTTTTGCCTTCTTTAGATACTCAATCCATTTTGATTTGCGTTCAGTACATGGTAAGATATATGGGTCTAGAGTCAATCTTCTGCATGTGGTTAGCAAGTTTTCCTAGCACCATTTCTTAAAGAGGTTTAAATAATGGGCAACTGAAATGAATAGGTGTTTCTCAGATAAAGAAGTATAAATGGCTAGTAAATACATGAAAAATTATCTGGCTATTACAGAAATGAAAATTAAAACATACTACTACAGAAAGAAGAATCATTGTCAAGAAATCAAATACTAACAAATGCTGGTATGGGTGTGGGGAAAATGGAATATTTCTACATTGTTAGTGGAAACGTAAACTACCATTATGGAAATCAGTATGGATATTTCTCAAAAACACTAAGGCTACAAATTTAGTTTGACCTAGGCATTTCCTTCTGGGTACATTTCTGAAAGAGTTAAAGACATCATATTACAGTGTTACAAGTGTACTGATGTTTATAGCAGCACAATCCATTGTAGCTAAATCTTTGAAGCAGCCTGTTTCTACCAACAAATTAATGGACACATAAAATATGATATTTATACACAATGGATTATTAATCTGCCATAAAGAATGATAAATGAGTTATTTGTAGGAAAATGCATGCACCTTGAGATAATAACACTTTGAGATAATAATACTAAGTGAAGTAAATCAGGCACATATGCTTAAATATTCCGTGGTTTCTCTTGTATGAAAAACCTCAGGTATAAATATAAAAATGAAAGATATGTAATAGGAGATAGGGAAGTAGATCTTTTGCAAATGAGAAGAGGACCAAGAGAGAAAGGAGGGAGGAAGAGAATGGTAGGGAATGAAAGAAGAATTGAGATATGCTATATACATGAACCAACTCCTCAGGAGAAATGGAATCATTATGTATTTCAAGCATCTAACAACAAAAAAACTGTATTAAAATATTTGTATTGTATTTGTGTTGTATTAAAAGATAAGACGGGAGTGAATTCATTTGTCAGGTTGCCATAACAAAATTAATACATGTATTATGGAGTTTTAAAAATTATTGAATTTTAAATTGAAATGATAGTTATCTATCCAAAGGTAGAAAATTACATTTAAATCAATTTTTCTTAATAAAATATTTCAATTTTATTAAAAAACAAACAAGAGACTCCACAAACTCGACAGCTTCAAACTAGATATTTCTTGTGTCACAGTTCTGGAATTTAGGAGTTCAAGATGAGTGTGCTAGAAAACTCAGCTCTTGGTGGTAGCTTTCTTCCTAGCTGCAATTGGAAATCTTCTTGGTGTGGACTTTCGCTGGGTATTAGGGGGTGGAACCTGTGTTTTTTCTTCTTAAAACAACACCAAACCTCTCAGATTAGGGCATAATGTGAATGATTTCATTAACCTTAGTTACTCCCCTGAAAGCTTTATCTCCAAATACAGGAATATTGGGGGCTGAGGCTCATATTGGTGATATAAAATTGAGTCAACAATAGTAGGGAGACCAAACAGTGCTTTGACTTATTTGATATCTAGGCTTAATCTGATCCATAGAAAAATGTAAATTGGACTGCAGAATTAGTCTTGCTGAGAATAAAGGGTGAAAGTTGGTATTAATTCTATCCCCATTCAGAACGCAAACATAACTTGGCTTAGTGTGTTAGCAGATCCCACGATGGTATGAACTACGTGCTGTTTGATTTTTAAGTTGGACTTGTCAACATTTGGTGCATGTGTAATGACAATGCTTATTCCTTCTTGCTGAATTATCCTCTTAACTAGTTGTAGTTGCTTTCTTTGTCTCTTCTGACCAGTTTTGGATTAAAGTCTATTTTGTGAGATATAAAAGTAGCTACTGATTTACCCCCCTCCCCCACTTGAAATATCTTTTTCCATACTTTCATTTTCAGTCCTGTGTATGTTTTTAAAAAATAATCGAGTTTTATATCATCTACATATAGATGGGTGCTTTTTTTTTTAAACCAACCTCCCAGTCTGTCTCCTTTTAGTTGGAGAGTTAAAACCATTTATATTGTTTCTATTGAAAAGCACATAGTAATCTTCACCATGTTTTGGTTTTTCAAGTGTTTCATTAATTTTTGTTTTTCATTCATTTGAATATTCTCCCAGTGAGAGTTATTCTTTCCCTTTGCCTCATGTTTGTTGTTTGCCAAATAAGTTTTTGTTGAGGATGTATGAATTTCTTCAGTTTAAACAAATCATGAAAGCTCTTTATTTTTCTTTGATATTGAATGATAACCTTACAGGACATAGTACTTTCAATTGGCGTTTGCTTTCTTTTAGGGCTTGAAATGCTTCATTTCAAGCACTTCTAACTTTTGAGGTTTCTATTGAGATAGATGCCATTATTTTCATGGCTTTACACTTAGCTTAGATGGAAAATTCTCATGTGCTCAGTGGTAGAGCTTTTCAATGGTAATTGGATCATGGAGGCAATTGGAATAGTGAATCCAACTACTAATGATTTGTTTTATTTTATTTATTTAGATGCTTTTTTGTCTCTTCTTTGATCTCATTGATCATTTTTACTATCAATTTTCAAAAAATGTTTTGGAATTTTATTCAATTCTGTATCTGTGAGATCAGGTTTTGGGGAATTATGTATTTTAGAGGCATTTTATTGCCTTATTTTTTTCATTTTAGCTGTGTTTGTATGTTGAGGTTTGCCAGTCAGTTGGGACAGACGTCTCATCCACTAATGGGCAGGAATATTTTAGTAATTGGCTTTCTCTTTTTGATGTGCCCTGTATTGCAGGTGTGTCTACATGCAAAATTTCCACTCAGTCTACTATAGATGCAAGGTGTGGCTCTTGGCACTGTTTTAGGAACCATGAGTAATATCAACACTTGAGAAGCCAGCCATATATTATCAAGTGATTAAGAATCCCTCTTAATCCTCTTGACTTTCACAAAGTCAGGAAAAGTCAAGGAGTGTAATACAATATAGTAGGCTAGAAAAATTAAATATTAATGATATTCCAGTTAATACTAATTATGTATATGAAGAAAAGATTGAAAAGTGAAGAAAATATAAAACTGAAGGGGAAAGCAGAGCGAAAAACTGTATGTTAAGAGAAGTAAAGAAAGTAGAGAAAAGTAAGGTAATATAAATGAGAGAAGAGAGAAGAGTTAGTGATATGACCTCTAATTAACAGTCCAACAAATTTAGACTTCTTACTCTTAAAAAGCAGTTATTAGGTGTGGGGACATTAGACAAAAGAACATAGAGTGTTAAGGAACAAAAAATAAAGCTAGTCTATAGAGGCATACCTTGTAAGGCAAAATCTTAAGAGACAAACTTGCAAGGCAAAACAAAGTACTAATAAACAAGGAAAAAGCAGAGAGAAAGAGAGACAGAGACAGACAGTGAGAGACAGAGAAAGAGAGAGAGAGAATCAGAAGAGAAGAACAGGAAGATGAAGAGGAGGAAGTGGTGGAGAAAGTTATCCTTCTTGGTTGATTGAGATGAATATCTCCGAGCAGTTTGTCAATAGAGCTGTCCTTTGTGTGCTCTGTTCAAGAGCCTCTTGTATTCTCCACGGTAATAGCAGGGAATCCCTGACACTCTCTCTAGTGGGTCTTACCTAAGGCTTGCAGGTTGTGCTCCTACCATTGCCTCTGTAGCAAGGTCTTTCCATCCCTCTGTTGCTGGCACTCACAGTTCCCAGCTATCGCTGAAGCTCACCTTATCTCTCTCTGGCCAATGAGTTCAGTGGTGGGAGGGGACAAGATAGGAAAAGCCCAGCTAAAAGAGCCCTGGCAATTTCTCTCTATCCCCTGGCACTTAGGAATCCCTGTTGCCACAGTACTCTTAGTTTTGCTCTTGTAGTTTCTGCCATTCTTGGTGCCTCGGACACAAAAGCATGAGCCAGGACCATCTGGTCCATCTCACTCTGTTCCTGGCACTTGACATTTCTAGCCCTGCTGCAGTTCTCTTAGTTACTCTGTGGTTTCACTTCTCACAATAGCAGACTTCTTGGACACCTTATGGAGGATTATTGGCATCTTGGCAACAAGATCCAAGTGGGAGAACCACTTGGCTCAGCTGGTACTCTTGGATACATTCTTCAAAAATCTCTACTGGAAGTCATACAGTCACCCAAATTGGAATTGGTTTTGTTGCTTACAGGGCTAATGAGGATTATATATATTCATAAAAATGTTATAGTTAGTTTATGGAACTAATAGGTAGTACAAACCATGTATGTCAGAGCAGAAAAATGAATTTTATCAAGTGAGATAAAAGATGTGTACCTTTGAGTCACTGCAGTTCTTAAAAGCTAAGTTAAAATTCTACTTAACGTAGATGATGTAGGAAATCAACATTAGATATTAATCACTGAAAAAGGAAAGCTTAATAATGTTCTCAACAACAGACATTAAAGGAATATTAATTTTAAATAAATGCAGGTAAAGCATCACTGATTTGAAAGAATTTAAAGTGCATATAAGATCCCTGCAAAAATACTTTCACAATCTATTTTTTGTTCATGAATAGCCCATGATGCATATTTGTTCAAAACTGTATTTCTAAATATATAAAATATAATTTCAGAAATATATCATTTTAATTTTAATTACAACAGAATTTATTACTAAAAAGTTTACTATTGGCATGTGGAAAGCCAGTTTTTCCAGCATCATTTATTAAAGAAGCTGTCTTTCTTCCAGTGAATATATTTAGCCCCTTTGTCAACCATGAGGTGGCTGAGTGTGTTTGTAGTTGTGTCTGCATCTTCTAATCTGTTTCACTGACCCTCAGGTCTGATTTTTTTTTTTTTTGCCAGTACCATGCTGATTTTATCACAATTGCTCTGTAGTATAATTTCAAGTCAGGGACTGAGATACCCCTGCTTTCCCATAGTTGCCCAGAAGTTTTTGCTTTATAGATCTCTTCTCATTCCAAGTATTTTTCCAGTTCTGTGAGATATGTTAAAGGTATTTTGACTGGGATTGTATTAAACATATATAACAATGTTGAGAATATGACCATTTCCACTACATTGGTTCTTCTTACCCAAGAGCAAGGAATATCTTTCCATTTTCTGATGTCCTCTTTGATTTCCTTTTTCAAAGTACTGCAGTTTTAAATGTAAAGGTCTTTCACCACTTTGTTAGACTTTCATTATTTTGGGTGCTATTGTGAAGGTATTGTTTTCCTGATTTGTCTCTGAGTGAGTTTCTTATTTGTGTAGAGTAGTGCTGTTGAATTTTGTGTGTTGACTTTGTCACCAGCTATGTGACTAAATTTGGTTACTAAATCTAGAAGCCTATTGCTGGAGTTTTGGGTCTTCTATGTAGAGTATCATGTCTTCTGCAAACATTGATAATTTAACTTCTTCTTTTCCTGTATTTATTGCTTTTATCTTTTTTTTTGTCTAATTGCTCTGGCTAATGTTTCTGTATCTGTATTGAATAGGAGCACTGATAATGGACCTCCTTATCTTACTCCTTATTTTAGAGAAAAGACTTTTTGTTTTTGACCATTTAGTATGATATTAACTGTTTGTTTTTCATAGATAGCTTTTATCAGATAGAGATAAAGATCATCTATCCCAATTTTCTGTAGGTTTTTTTTTTAATCATGAGGAAAGTTGGAAAAAATGGAAACAATGTTTTTGTAAATAAGGAGATGAAGAAGGCTAAAAGGGCGGGGAGGTTAATAGGAAGAGAAGAGGAATATATATATATATATATATATATATATCGTGTACAGTTACAAATTCCCTATAATGAATGTGATCATTATCTATATCTAAATTGTACCAATAAAAACATTATCCTTGGGGAAAAAGAAAATTTAGCAAATTTTCATAAATTAGCTTGCACTATTTTCAATTTATTAATCTAAGTAATAAATTCTTATATTAGCATAATTAATTTATATGTATTAGAATTCTGAGAATAGTATAAATACAAAAATAAGTGATAATATAGAAATATTTGTTTCTATTTAAAATTAAAGGCTACTGGATTAAGACTAAGACAATTTTCACATTTTTCTGTATTTATCTGTATTATTTACCTTTTTACAACTAGTAGGTAGCATTTTTGAAATCTTAAACTGCTTTGCAAGGACAAATAATTGATTTTATTTATTACTAACATTTAAAAATTTAATGAAACTATATTCAATGTAATCATAAGCCAAAATAGACTCAATCAATTATGATTTTAACTCCAACAAGTTATTGTCAACAAGCTTTGTCATCACTTCTCTTTTTTCATAATAAGAAATACCTAAATAAACTGAAAATAAACATTATAGGCCCACTGATGAACTGATGTTAGTAGAAATATGCCACTTCAAAATCTAGAGAGATGGATAAATTAAGTGTCACAGTTGATGTCTATTTACCTGGGGGAGAAGCTTTTTGAGACACAAACTATTTGAAAGGTAATATTGGCAAATTTCTGGAGTCTGAGTTTGGACCACGATGAGAGTGAGAAACTCCTCAAGAGTATAGTTTAAGGGTTTTCAAATATTGTTGTGAGTTTTACCTGTAAGAACCAAATAAGATTCTCATGTTTGAGAATATCATGTTTGAGAATTCTCATGTTTGCTGATATCTCTGAAAGGGGACAGAGAAAACAACATTGGACTCCACCTCTGTTATGGCTTGAGTCTAGATTTTTCTCCAAAATTTCTTGTAGTCATAGGTGGGGTCTTTACAGAGGTGGCTGAATCCAGAGTGTGTGATGTTGGGATTATGGGTGGGTTACTACTAAATAAATCCATGAATGGTTGGCACATCCCTAATCCCAGTAAGGGATTAAAAAGGGACAGTAAGGGAAATGTAAGGGACAGAAAAAGTCTTGTATTCTCTTGCTTGCTTTGCTACATTCTGTTCAGCTAGAACTCTTTCTTCTCTGCCATTTCTATTTTCCATGCCACCTTGCCTTGGAGCTAACCAGTTATGGACTGAAACCTCTACAAACAGTGAGCTAAATAAACCTTTTCTCCTTTAACTTTGGGTGTCCAGTATTTTGTCTCAGCACCAAGAAGGTAATGAAGACAGAAATTCAGTACCTGAAAAGTGGCATTGTTGCTGTGACTGAAACTGACCATGTAGTTAAGGATTACTTTTCTCTGGTTGCTGGGACAAAGCAATTCAAGGCAGCAGCCCAAGCAAAAGGGGAAAACAAGCCTCTTCTCCTCCCTTATATTGTACATAGGCCACCTCCCCCCTTCAGGGTGAGTGTAGCACTCACAAAATCTCCTTGCCCTGCTTTGCACAGGATATTTACAAATTAAGAACGTTGGCTCCCTGCTGAGTCTCTCAGATGAACTCCTAAACTTCTCAAGTTGACACAGTGTATCAACCATAACAAGGAGCCTTTGAAACTGGCTTGTGGGAAGGGGAAGAGTTAGTAAAGGTTTGGAGAATCTGACTGAAAATGTAGAAGTGGAATATCATAGACTACTTGATGGGAGATTCTGCTCAGAGCTCAGAAGAACAAAATGCTAATAGAAATGATGTTGATAAAGTTCAGGCTCAGGCGACTTCTGCTGGGAAGGACTGCATTGGCTGTTGGACTCCAGACAATATGTGCTATGGCTTGGCAGAAAGTTTGTCTGCATTTTGCTACTGTACAGAGATTTTGCCTGAGAATAAGATTAAAGGCAGCCAACAAATTAATCTTGTAGAAAAAAATTTCAAGGCAGTCAAATATGGAGGCACTGGCATGGCTACTGTTGGGGGCATTTAGCCTGATTTATATTGAGAATCAGGAGCAAAGAGCACAGAAGAGTGATTCAAATAGTTGTGAGTGTAGCTGTAATAGAAACTCCAGTAAAGTTGTAACCTACAAAGATTGAACACAGGAAAAATTGGTCACTGAAAAGACTAGCAAGAAAGTCAAGTATTTCAGAAGAAAACAACAGAAAAAGTGGCCTGAGGACCTCACAAGAGCCAGCAGGATTCGTCTTTGTACTCTCAGAGTTACAAAGGTGAAAGAATTTGCTTTGAGAAGACAATCTCAGAGCATCATGTTAAAGAATGGCTGTGACCTAGAGAAGTTTTTCCTTGGATTGAGCTGAGAGTGCTCAGTGATCCAGGCAGTCAATGCCTATGATCAAAAGAGAAGGAAACCTAGCTATTTCTCCAGCTGATGGAAGACTTTGGCATCATCCATGTGGTGCTGATTTTAGGTACATGCAGAATCCAAGAGCTGTGTGGTCAGGAAGGCTTCCACCCAGATTTCAAAAGAAGGCCTGGGAAGCCTGACCTCCCAGTGTAACTCTGGTAATGCAGTGTGTGAAACTGTGGTAGAGACCTCGGAATTCTGGAGAATCCAGGAATGTGGATCATCTGAGGAAACCTGCAAGGAGGAAGCAGAAGTGGCCCAAGAGGGAAGTCATGGGAGCTACGACCACTAAAAGTGTCTTAAGGGAGGAGCCACCCAAGCCCTTTGGAATTCACATCTTGCCACATATTGCCTTGGATACTGTACGTAGAACTACAGGACTTAATGATTTCCCTGCTGGATGTTGGAGTTGCTTTGGTCCTATTCGTTTGTATGCCCCCATTTGTATCTTTTGGAATGGTAATGTTTATCTTGTACTATTGTAAGTTGGAAGTGTTTAACTTTCTTTTCATTTGTACGAGGGCTTGCAGCTAAGAATTTGCCTTAAGTCTCAGAGGAGACTTGGAATTTGTAATTTTCAGCAATGCTGAACTGTTAGAACTTTGGCAACTCTTAGAGATAGATGTGTTTTGTGTAAAGGAATGTACATGCGTCTTTGGTGGAGGGCATGGGTGAAATGTAAAGTTTTGGGTCTAGATATCCCCTCAAATACTATGCAGTCATAGATGGAACCTTTTCAGTGGTGACTAAATTCAGAGTATGTGATGATGTGATTAAGGGTGTGTGATTACTAAATAAGTCCATTGAATGGTTTGGAACCACACTAATTTTGGTAGTTTGAATACAATTTAAGGGACAAAAAAAGACTTGTTTTCTCTCACTTGCTGCACTACATTATTCTCAGCTTGGACTATTTTACTCTGCAATGTCTGTCTGCCATGCCACTATACATTGGAGCAAGCTGATTATGGACTGAAACCTCTACAAACCTTTCCTCATTTAACTTTGGGCATCAGATATTTTTGTCTTAGCAACAAGAAGGTAACTAAGATAACCTCCTAAAACCCTTTTCATAAAATAAATTATTTACATGGAGAAAAAATGCTCCTGAATCCTGCCTGGGGGAAGGCTGTTTGTCTCATGTCACCTTCCCTATAGAGTTCTTGTCTCATATAATGGAGCAGAAGGGAAGATAAAAACTGTAAAGATCACAAAGCAGGAAAGCATACTCATTAAAACTTATTATAATCATAAGAATATGGAAGAATTCTCCTGCAGACACTTTACTATAATATCAACAGGCTCCAGTAAAATAATGATGGATTATAATTGAAACAGCTGCAAGGTGCAAACTATCTGTGAAAGAGTTCTTAGAAATTCCCAAATCAATCAGGAGAGGCAAAAGCAGATTAGAATAATTTGAAGCATCTGGCACCTAATGTTACAGAAAATAATAAACTTATTTTAACTCCCAGCCAGTATAAAATCAATCATCATACTAAAAACCCATTTACTAAGGCTCCTGTTGCTTGATACATCATATCTGACTTTCTGCAAAACATCAAAATTCAGTAAAAGGCAAGAAGATACAATATGAAAAGACCAAGCATACCAACAAAATTCTGATGTGCTTTGATTTTAGAATCAGCAGATAAGTGACTTAAAATAATTTGAATATGTTAAAGTTTCTAATGGATAAAAGTAGGCCATGTACAAAAATGTAACAATGGATGAATAAGATTAACAGAGAGATAGAAATTCCAAGAAAGAGTAAAAAGAAATGCTAGAAATAAATACACAAGAGCAATGAAAATAACTGATAATATCATCACTAGGATGAAAAGTCAGACACTTAATATCAAAAATTTTGAGTCACATAGTAGCTCTATTTTTTTTTCATTTTGGGGGAGAATATCTACACTGCTTCCCATAATTATTGTACTAATCAACATTACATATATTCAATCTAAAAATA
>RJWT010033100.1:0-13988 GCA_004365215.1 Cuniculus paca
TTAGGCCACTGAGGTAAATCCCCAGTCCTTGTCTTTTTGAGCCAGGGTCTCACTATGCAGTTCAGGCTGGCCTTGAGCTCACTTTGCAGCCCAGGTTGGTCTCGAATTCAAAACGATCCTCCTGTCTCAGCCTCCTGAGTGCTGGGGATTACAGGTGTGAGCCACCAGGCCAGGTTTACCATATTTCTATTAATTATATTCTTTTGGAATTATGATACATAAACTCTAGAAATAACACTAAACTAGAATAAACCAGTTAGTGCAGGCTACTATTAATTTATTAGAAACACAAAAGTGGAATGAATTCTCTCAGCTTACTTTAATATGAAGTAAAAAAATGATACACTTAGGTAACAATGAAATATTCATTCTCTAAAGTATATTTTGGTCTTATTTAAAGAGAAAAAGGGCCTGTAATCCCAGCACTCGGGAGGCTGAGAAAGGAGGATCGTTGTGAGTTCGAGACCAGCCTGGGCTACAAAGTGAGCTCAAGGCCAGCCTGAATTGCATAGTGAGACACTGTCTCAAAAAAAAAAAAAAAAAAAAAAAAAAAAAAAAAAAGAGAAAAAGGTAAATCTGGAACTTATACTTGAATCTGAAATATAAAGAATTCTCTGAAAATATTAAACTTTTAATCCCACATTTTTCTTAAAAATATCTCTGTAAATTACTTTGTGAATTATTATTTGGAAGTTCCTTCACGTGAGTTTATGATTATTAAAAGAACAGACTGGATTATTTGAATATTTTTAACCCAAGAAGTAGAAATGAGTCAAGGTGTTTAAAGAGCTAAAGGTTGTTTTACCATGTCATTTATTTGGCCTTGGTGTCCAGAAAACTGTCTGACAATCTTCCTAGTTTCTATGTCCAGAACACTAATGGAGAAGTCATCTAAGGCAAGTCCCAAAATGCCACTAGCCAAAAAAAGAAATGCACCAGGTTTAATACACAAACAAAAAAGCATAGACTTTGATTTCTGTTTATTAAATACAGCTTTAAAGAAATTAAACCAAATGTTGTTCTTATCAGTCTGATTTTTTTCATTTGGCAAATTATGTACTTAAGAACTTGTGCTAAAAACATCAAAAAGAAAACCTATTATCATTAAAGAATTTACCTGTCTCTATGTAGCAGCATCATATTTGGAGATGAATCAAGGTTCACAGAATGGATTAAATCTTTGTTTTTAAAGTTCCAGAATTTGAGTAATCCTTCACTACCAGTTGTAATGGTTAACTGGTTCAATCCATCAACTGCAACACCTCTAATAGATCCCTTATGAGCTATTAAGCACACGTTAAAAGAAAAAACAGATTAGAATTGTCAAAGCCTGTTTCAACAATAGATAAGGAACAATTTCTTTACTGAAATTCTGTGTCCCTAAAGTCATTAAATTACTAAGGATTTTTGAGGGTAGGGAAGAGATTCTTAACTATTATTCTGCTTAGGTAAAAAAAAACAGTTTGTGTCATAAATGAGCTTCCAAAATTTCATTAAGATTTTTAATTTGTTGTGTAACACCTACTCTCCCCGAATGTGTCCATGACTTCATTCTCTTTGACTATTTCAACATGACATTAACATGTAATGACACTATCTTCTATATGGGGTTATGATAACCTACTTAAAACTTATTTTAATAAAAAAAGAAAAGCGAAAAAAATTCAATACCTTGATCCTTGCCAAAACTTCCTCGATGTATACCAGACTGCATGTTATACACATCTACAGTTCCTGATGAGAGGCCAATTACAGCAAAGTTTCCACAAGAAGTTATATCCACGGCCTTCAGGCAAGGTAGAACAGAATTAAAACCAAATCACATAATTCAACCTGTTTCCATTCTTGAAAAAGTACATATAAATTATATGTGAGACAACAAAACATAACTAGTTAATGCAAATGAAAGTTATGAAGTCAGGAGAACTGTTTATTAAGATGGTCTTTTAATTTATTCTGAGCAGCGTTGACAGCAAAGCACTCTGCAGCTCAAGCTTTCCCTGCCTTGCTTTGCTTTTGTAACTGCTTCTGAAGCTGATATACCATAGTTAGAATGCTCAATGAAAAGGATCAAAATATTTTAAATTATGAAATATTAGGAAGGAAATATATGACATATGTCAAAAACATAAGACAGGCTACCTATTTATTGGTTCACAGCCAGAAAGATCACTGACTACCCACGTGTCAGATTCCACTCACCCAAGAGATCATTCAAAAAGACTGCTGAATTTACAACTAAATTAACAGATGAGCTTGATGGTTTAAACAGGAAATACTTAATTGAGATTTGATACAATAGTTGAGGTTTAATATTTAACTGTGAAAAGCAACATAAAGTTGATATCATTCTGTGTCAAGAGTGGCAACAATTCTGGGAATGGCAACATTCCAATACCACAATTCTATTTTATTACTTTTTTTTTTTTTTAAATTCTGTATCATTTCTATCCTTTTTGTTTTGCTTTTTAAAATAAAAAGAATGTTTCATGTACACACATTTTTCTAAATAAAGATTATTCTGCATTAAAAAGTATTTTACACAGGAAATAATACTCTATGCTTAAAAAACATTCTATCCTCCTCAATGGAATACACACAATCTTAACCATTTTGATTAACTCATGTTTATGTGGTGTTATAGCATTATTTCCTCAGGAATTAAGATAGTAGGCTACAGTCTATAAGTAATAAAGGCCCCTCTTGATCCTGCTACATTTTTTAGAACTTAATTTAATAGGATTTATTGTTGTTAGTATGCCTGCTTCCGGCAGTCTTTTCTAATTTATTCATTCTATTTTCTAAGACACAATAAACAAAGTAAAAAGAAACTGAAGAGGTACCTTTGGGTCATGTTTTACTTTAGTGCATGGGCTAACAATTACTTTTTTTTTCTTACTGGTTACTGGCCTTTTTCTAGGTAGCTGAAGGTGCCAGAAAAAAGACTCATCACCAGTGGAGAATCATTTATATGCTAAAAGTTCTGATTATTAATAATCATTATAAAGTGTAAGAATACAGGGTCCAGAATGAGTAGTCTTAGGCTCAAATCTCAGCCATCCTACTTACTAGCTTTACTGATCATAGACAAGTCACTCATTAATTAAGACTCAGTCACTTTATCTGTAGAGAGGCTAACAGACCAAATAGTTGTGAGAATAATATGAAATACATGCCAAACAAGAAGCCTGGAACAAAGCAAGCACTCATAAAATATCAGCTACTACCTTTACCACTACTACCACAACTGCTGTTCAAAACTGGACAGATAAACTTCTAAAGAAACTTAAAACAGACTCAATATGGTTTAGAAAATTATATAAAAGCTTAAGACTGGCTTTTCACACTATTGAGAGTAAAGCATATATACTTAAGTAATTTGTACAATAGGGTTAAATGTTGAATTACTCTTCAGCATTGTCAAAAGCACAGGTACCCATTTAGAAACTATTAGAACTAATAAATCCAGCAAGGTTGCAAGACCGAGACTATATAATCCAAAATAAAATTAAGAAAAACAATTCTGCTTATAGTAGCACTGTAAAGAATAAAATACAGGAAAAATTTAATCAAAGAAGTGTGAGACATATATTGACAAGTACAAAACACCATCAAGAGAAATTTTTCCTGGGTCAAGAGTGGCAACATTCAAATTGATCTACAGAATCAAAATCCTAGCTGTCTCTTTTTCATAAATTGACAGGCTAATCTTAGAATTTGTGGGGTCAGAAGAGCAAAAACAATTTTGAAAAAGAGAAGGACAAACTTAGAGGAGTCACACTTCCTGATTTCAAAACTTTTACAAAGCTAACATAATCGAGACAATGTAGTATTGGTATAAGGACAGACACATACAAATGGCCCATGATCACATGAAAACATCATAAATCCTTGAGGAAATGCAAATTAAAGACTCCCTGGGACGCCACTTCGCATCCAACCTCAAATAGTGAAATAAATCTTTGCAAGTTACCGAACCTAATAGGAAATAACTTATAAATGTTAATCCATGTTTCTTTTGAGCAGTGTTATTTCTGAACTTGAGTATGACAAAATTATCATAGGACAGTTTTAAAGGAGAAAATATTCTAAAGAGGCAAGCTTGCTTACTGTTGCAGTGATGTCATCTGTCTTCAATTCTTTTGGCTTGAGAAAGTAAGAGCCTATTGTAGATCTTTGATAATTCCATGTTGAGCAGGATAGCTTACCTTGATGGCAAGCAATGATACCATCCCAGTCACTCTCACGTGCTGCCTCTAAAAATAGTTAAAATCATAAATAAACTGATTTTCATACGCTCATTTACCTACTAAGCATCTACTATTCCACTCTAATATCAGGTACCAGAGATAGAATATTAAAACCTTATCTCTGATAGCAATGAGCTTCCAATATAACAATTATTATTTTTTAATGGACAAGTAAAAACTACATATTATTATGTTTGGTACGCTTTGACTTTGTACACATTGTGGAATGACTAATTCAAGTTAACACTGTTAACAACAGATTTTCTATACAAGAAATTAGAGAAAGTGTAATGGCATGATAGTGTTTTATAAGAGCACCCAGGAACAATTTCACTAAGAGAGTTTAGGACAGTAATATACAGCTTCCTGGAAAAAAATAGTAAAACAAGTAAAAATTAGCAGGGTTATTGACGACATGCCCGATAGTAACTGAACAAAACTGAGGATTCCACGTAGGTGAAGTATTTTCTCGGGAGATGTAACAGGACAAGGCAACTACTGGGGCTGCATTACAGCCTTCGAATCCCTTATGGAGAGATGACTCTATCCTAAATGTAATGAGACTCTACTAAAACATTTTAAGCTAATGGATGATATGATTCAGATACATGTTTTGGAAAAACCCTTCAGGCTCTAAGAAAATGAGACAGGAAGGTGGTCAAAAAAGGAAAAGAAGAAATAGTGATCAGGATATCACACCCTTGAGATAAAAACCATAAAATAGCCATCGTATCTACACAGTTATTTCCTGAGTTTTCACTAAACTATCATTTACACATATTTTTCTAAAACTTATTGGAAAGAAGCTCTGCTCAAATGACATACACTAAGATCTCGATATACTTAGATGTTGATTAGACACAGCTCTGTGTCTCAGTCTCATGCTTCCCCATTAGTGGCTTTCATTATATCAGCCATATGACAGAATGGAAAGGGCTATATATCAAAACAGTACTTACTAACAGTACCTGTTACAGAAATAACATGCCTGAAATTAATAAATTCATGCTACAAACAACTCATTTTCATTGACACAAATTCAGTATAAAATTGGGATTACCTTCTAAACATTAATAGGCAAGCATTAAAATGGAAAAAATAAGTATAAAACAACAAAGAATTTCTTAGAACACAGTATGAAGCTACTCACCAGCTGCAAACTTTGTGATAGGTGGAAGTTTTACTGACATGGTATTTTGAAGTCCTTTACGTTTGACTCTCTTTTTATTTATTAATCCTGAGGTTAGGGGTAAGGGGTAATAGTGGTGAATATCTTTCTTAATGAAAAGTACATATATTCATAACAATCTATTTATTGCCACAAAACTATATTCAAGATATTTCCATTAAGGTCAGGCAAAACAAGAATGTAATCATTATTACCATTGACTGTTTACTTCTGGTTAAGACATAAAAACAAATTACAAAGTATAAATCACTGAAAATATGGCAAAATACCTGCCAATGATATGACGGTCATACAATCAAAAGAAGCAACCAAATAATTATCAGAATAAGTTTCAGTTTGATTACCTATGAGATGTGATAAAAAAATACAATGTTTAAATATTTTTAAATTGTTACACTAAAAGACACCCTGACATTATTAATCCCCCTAATAATACTGCCCCTCACTTTGAACAGACAAATTCTGCTCTTCTTGCCACTTTCTGAAGCAGTTAGGAAGCCCTCGTTAATGAGAGTCTTTAGTTGTACTGTCATAGCTTCCTCGATGTCCTGAATTGATTCAAGACATTTTACCTTCCATGGTCATTTTGATTTTAGGGAAAAGTCAGAAGGCGTATGGTATTAGATCCGGTGAATAAGGTAAACGAGGACATATTAATATTTTCACGAGCCTCCCTTTCTATTGCTTGGCACTAAAAAGCATCATTCTCTGTATTTTTGATCAGAGACATGCACCAGTAGGAACTTTCAGAACTGCTTCAGAAAGTGCAAAGAATGATGGGCTAAGTGTCAAAGGAGTATTTTGAAGGGAATTAATGAAAACATGTCTTTTACTGTATTAAATTTTAATTTGAACATTCACCATAAATTTTGATCACACCTCATAAGAAAGCCCAACTTCCTAACATTGCAGCAATAATCAATAATACAGTGAACAAGGATTTCATTTATAATGGTAAAATGTCAATGAATAAAAATCATATTTATAGGACCAAAATGAAGAAAACTTAAAACTTCATTTAAGTATGTCTTTTATGTGAATATATCATATTCCTAGATTGAATGCAAATATATCATATTCCTAGATTGGATGATTCTTAAAAGATACCAAATATCGCCAATATAATTTCAAGAGGAAATTTTTATATATTAACCTAAAAATGATTCTAAAATTCATCTGGAAGCATACACTTATATGAATGGCTAAGATACTTATTTTAAAATGACTATTGTGCTCACTTCAGTGGCACATATACTAAAAAGATGACTACTGCTTACACTAGAAATCATTTTTAGTCAATAAACCTTTCAAAGGCTAGAAACCATCAGAAGAAAATAAAGAGGCCTTTATAGCAGAAGGGGAGAGGGGAAAGAGGTTGTTTTGGTGCTTCAACTCATCTTGCTTCCATATTTAAAATTCTGCATTTACAGGCTCAATTTAGGTTGTCAGTGTCTTCTGGGTGGCAGCAGCGCATTTTCATTACCCAAGATGATTTTTAAATAACATGATAGCAGTGCTTCCATCATTTCATAGCAGCTCTGATATTACCATCTGATTAGTACCTTTGTTAACTTTTTTCTTTTATCCAAGACAATGTTTTACTAAAACCTCTGCCAGTCCTCTCACAAGAATCTAAAAATGTTTCTTTTGTGACCAGCAGCTCATTTTCTATCTTGCAAATGACCTACCATGTCCCAAACTCTTGTTGAATTTTTCATGTACTGTGGAAAATGACTGAAGAGTTCCATCTTGGCCTGCAGATACACACAGCAATTCCTGATTAGACTTCATTAAAATGAGAGTCCATGTGAAGCACAGATCTTACAAAATTAGGTTCTATAAAAAGTCCAATGTTATACTTTAGGATCATTTAAAGAAACACTTCAATTAAAAAATGTGTAAATAATAAAGTGAATGAATGCTGAGCTTCTACTTCTCAATACTTACTGAAATAATAATGACAGTGGTAGAAACTTACTTGCACTTAGAATTTGTTGTCCATTTTGTCCATAATATCTGATACTGGTGAGAGGAGCACTATGTCCCATTCTGAATCTCAAAAGTCGGCCTTCGCCTGTAGGACCATCGAATATCCATATCTGCGAAGAAATAAAATGGTAATGTTTGGCCACCAGGTACTATCTAATTCGCGAGTAGTTACGCTACTACAGAAATCACTACTGGCACTGGACAGTGCTTGCCAGATCACTGACACTAGACTGGAAGTTGGGAAAAAAACAAGTTGCAATTTTTTCTTACTTCATTGCAGTTAGTACCAGTACTTCGTTCTATATTCTTTTCTTTTTCTATGTTCAAGACTTACATATTAAAGCAGGTTTATAATACCCCAAGGGTAGGTCAGATGACCTAGGAAGAGAACAAAAATAATCATAATACCCTGACAGCATTGTCAGCACCATTTGTGACAAGAAGTGGCTCTCTATGGAGAAACGTCAGTCCAGCAATTGCTGTAGAGTGTGCATTTCTCATCTGATTGATTAATTTTTTATCTTCTAGATCCCAGAGTCCAATATGGCCACACGGGCTTCCAGCTGCCATTATTGGATGACCATCTGTTATTATAACAAAATAGGTTAAGAAAAACATACTCACAAACAACTAAACCTAACAATCCCTTCCTTTTTATTTTATAATAAAGTTAGAAAAGACTGTACTAATGTTCCAGGTTCTTTTACCTACAGTATTTCATTAACTTTTATTAAACTACTAGAAAATATCTGTTAAGATTCCCATGACCTGGGCTGGGGATTTAGCTCAGTGGCATAAGCACCTGCCTGGCAAGCACGAGGTCATGAGTTCAATCCCAGGTGCCAAAGAAAAAAACAAAAAAGATTTCCATGACCTTTAAAGTAAAGCATTTCAAGTATTCTTAACTTTTACAAATAGATAAAAGTTACCTGTGCGAAATGAAATTGAAGTGATGGGTCCCCAGTCTTGACGAAACTTCATTAATGTCTCATCAAATTTAATGTTGTGAATGATAACCTGACCCGAAATAAGACCAATGGCAACAACATCCACAGCTGGTGCCTGAAAATCAAATTACTCAACTTTTTATTTTCTTAAGCAACAAAGCTCTAATAATCTTCATGATATGTACTATTATTTATGTATTATCAAAAGAAATAAAATGTCTTCTTAAAGGTAGCAAAAAGCTCTACAACTATTACTATTCTGGCATAATTTAACTGTTATTCAACATGGAAGCATTTAGGAATGATTTTTCCAATTACTTCCCAGCTTCAATTCTGCCACTCAGCATCTCCTCCCAACCCCCAAACAAAGCTTACTTGGCAACAAAAGTCACACAGAAAAGGAAGCTTAAGTGTGCAATCACTACAGATCACTGACTAGATGAAAGAGAAAAGAGACTAGTCATAAAAAATAAATGAAGACTTGTCATAATTGGTCAACTACCAAGGAAGTGAAAGTTTATTCAAGGTATATAGGAAAAAACCTGTAAAATATGCTAAAAGGTAAAAAAGTTGTACAACCATTTTGTTCCGGCACTAATGTTCTATGATAATGGTGCTATAATTACAATGGTTTAACATGTAGGCTCTATTATGAATTTCTCTATTTTAACAAAGTGTCCAATATCATTTAGAAGAAAATCAAGTAAAACATTTCATTAATATGCCATCAAGTGCCTATTTTATGTGAGACCCTAAAGACACTAAAATCAATATTATGCCTTGCCTTCAAGCGACTGAATCTTCTGATGCTTTTGGGTTCTTTTGGATAGGCAAAAATAGAGCCAGGCTGACGGCAGTGAAAGGGGATGATGGAATGCAAATATCGGGCCGGCATAGACAATGAATATTTAGAAAGATAAGGGTACAATGGCTGTATGCCACCAATGGACACACAACGTTGTCTATAGACATTCATTCATTCATACATGTTTTACTGACTTAAAAACAAAAATCAGTTATTTCTGGAAGAGTCTACCATTGAATAAACGTTAGTATTTGGGACAAATTATTTCAAGTCCCAAATCTCAATATTCAGACAAATTTCTCTGTATGACCTACAGTTTCTCTTGCATTTCTAAACCCATAAGTTACTAAATTATAGGCTTACAAAATGATTCATAAACAAAGTCCCATAGTAACCACAGGTTTAGAACACAATTCTAAGTACAAAAGATTCCAAAAAGTTTTATGGGCGAAGGTGTCATTTGTTTTCAACTATACTTCCAAAATTCCATTTCCTCAGGATAACTGTTATAAAAATAAACCGACTTATACTATTACTTTGTTTTTAAGTCTAACAATATGTTGATCCTTGAACCTAAAATATCCCACTACTAACATTTCTTCTTCTTTAACAGAAAATTACTAACCTGTTGAAGAGCTGTCACTCCAACTTTCCATCCTGGAAATGTGTACAGAAGTTTACTACAACAAGAAAAAGTTTAAAGTTGTATTTATTAGGAAAACAACATGTTATATTAAAAAGTGAAATGGTAACAGGTATTACTGTACCATGCTATCATAAAATATGTATTAACTTATGTAATACTCAAAATAATTGCATAAGATAAGTATTATCCCCATTTTCCAGAAAAATGGAACTGAGCAAATTGAGCAAACTAAGCTAATGCTACACAAGTTATGGGATCTAGATGCATTCTAGATACCAGGCTACAAGCTGCTATACTATACTACCTCTTTAAACAATTATTCAAGTAGAAGAAAAATTACATGAGTAAAAATACCATTTTATTTATACCATCATAAAAAATCTTGGACTATAGGCAGATCTCATTTTTTCTTTGTAATGTTTTTCTAAAAGCATCAATACTAAAGAAAATACAGTATATTCGCCTTTAATAAAATAGTACTTGTGTGTTACATGAATTACTTTATGACAATAGTGATGCTACTGGTTCATATTCAAATCATGACTGATAAATTATAAGTCCATTGAACAGAGATATCTACAATCATTACAATAATCATTAGCAATAATCATTAAAGTACCAAGTCCTATATCTTGCAATCATTAAAATACCAAGCCCTATATTTTACAAATGGGTTCAGATTACTCAAAATTTATACAATGGATACAAAGAACTTGCAAACATCACATGAATAACCTAAGGAATTAACCTCAAGAGCACAGTAGGTATCCCCAAGTCTGGCATAGAGTAGGCAGTCAATGGTATTTGTTAAAATGAACTGAAATTAGTGATTCAAAACTAGGAATTAGGATAAACATTAAAAGTTTCTTTTTTGAATTCATAAGTCCTTTGGAAAATAGTCAAATATTATTTAATGCTATATGATCTATAACAATAATACTATAGCAGATATTTACCATGGTGATGCTTTACGATGAAAGTATTTCCTCCCCAAAACCATTTGTAAATGCAAACACTAAATTATCACTTATATGTTTTACTCTTTCCTTCTTAGTTTATCAAACACCAGATGCTGCCCAATGATAATCTTGTAACATTATTTTACTAGAGCCTTCTCTGTAACTATACAGATTCTTTCCAGATAATGCGCCACTAATAAATACTTTTTAGTGAGTACTTTTGAAGCTGTCTGTCATGTACCAAGATCACATGCCAGTTTTTGAATATATGAAACCATAAGCAAGAATTTCAAAACCAGCTATATTTATTGACAGACTCCAGATAAACACTGAAGAGCAGGGAGAACTGAGACTTAAGAACGTATCAGCAGGTAAAGACAAGGTAAGAAATACTGGTGTTATTTTTTAAACACAGTGCTTACTTGGATTTAACATTCCACAACTGCAGGCTTCCTTGTTCACTGCCCAAAAGGATTTTATTCAAATAAGTACTTGGATGCAAAATTGTAGAAATTTTGAAAACTGATTTATCGAAAGTCAACTGCAGGTATTCTTCTACAAAAGTGAAAGTTATAAATAACATTTAATTATTTTTATAAAATATTTAAACATTTTTAATATATCCATATATTTTTTTTATTTTAAAGAGAATAGAACAAAACAAAACAAAACAAAACAGAACAGAACAAAACAAAGCAAAAGAAAACAGAATAGAGTCAAACATTCAAAACAGAACACTGCAAGCTATACAGGTTTTCAAAACCTAACAACAGGAGATTAACAATGGTTACCCTAGTGTCTCTTGCTTTCTTCAAAATAATATACCCATATTTTTATCACTTAAAAGTATATCCTATAAGAGTGCTTGCTTCAGCAGCACATATACTTAAAAAAAAGTGTATCATGTAAGAGAATCACATGCTAATAAAAGCAAACATTTACAAAATAACCTACCACTATTCCTTAAGAAATAAATGTGATGGGGACAACCTTTAAATGTAATTTAGACTGTCAAAAATTATCTACAAGCTCTAATATACATACTGCATTTCACTGCAAATTGCTTTACAGAAAAGAAAAGTAAGGGTAAAACATGATCCTTGGGATCAGTATTAATAATCTTACAATTTGATTAAGTTGCATGAGTGAGTGAATGCTCTACGTCAAAAGCCAAAAATCTGGAAAGCTTGATGAGCCATTTGAAAAGTATGAAAAGTGCCAAACTTTAGCAAAACCAAGAATGGTGCTTTGCATATATTTCCATAGAAGAATTTCTCACAGAGGACACGAAAAGAACTTACAAGCCTTACAACTCTATGAAGTGGGGAGTGGCACAGCAAGTAACCATTTCCTACAAAATCAAAAAATTCTTTGAACTCTTACAAAACATGATACTGTTAATAGCAAGAAAAAGCATCAGCACCAGACAAAAGCTGTTGGGTTTCAAGAGTCTGATCTTGTACCCTTATAAAGGTTTAAAAACAAAAACAAATAGTGCTGCGGATTAACCCCAGACCTCACACATGTTAGGCAAGTGCTCTGCCAATGAGCTGTATCCCCAGCCCCATTCGGCCTTTTAACATTCATCTTCAGAGAGAATAGTTCCAGAATTCTAACCCCCTACTTGAGCACAAGCTAAGCAAAATAAAACCAGGGGGGGAGGGTGGATTCCTAACCTGAATAAAAACAGAGAATGACTCCTTTAAGAGCAATCTCTAGGACAGTGGTTGCAAACCTATGGCACATGTGCCGCAGCAGGCTGTTCACATCACTGAAAGCTCTAAAAGATTTGCCATCACTGTTCTAGGATATTAATTAAAAATAAACATACTAGGGCTGGGAATATAGCTCAGCAGCACAAGTGCCTGCCTGGCAAGCACAAAGTCCTAAGTTCCTTTCCTGGTACCAAAAATAAGTAAATAAACAAATAAAATAAAATAAAAAAAAACATACTACATTGAACAACAGATAACAAAGAGATAATTTCAACTAAAAATGTGAATAGCCTAAACTTAGAAGACTTAATTCTCGATGGGCCCCCCAGTATTTTAGTAAAGAAAGCTGGGGATATTCTCGTGATAAATTTCTAATCTTTGAAAATACAATCTTCATATCCTTTGAAAAAGGAAACATGTTTTCCCTCAGATTGCAGTATCTTCAAGTTTACTATTAAAATTTCCTCTACTAAAACTTGAAAATACTCATCAATAATTACAGATGTGAAGATATATCAAAATTTATTGCACATGCCAGATGTGGTGGCCCACACCTGCAATCCCAACATTCAGGAGGCTAAGGCAGAAGGATCAAGGACAGCCTGGGTCACATAAATGAGTTCAAGGCCAACATGCACTGCATAGTGAGACCCTGTCTCAAAAAAACAAACAAAAACATTTATTTCATAGAGAAAAAAATAAAACCTTGGCAAACAGTAAAGGAAAATGTTCTAGGTGATATGAACACATTAAATAGTTTACATTTAACACAGCACCTTTTTTTTCTTTAACTGTTTACATTGGAAACCTCTGGTATAGAAATTATATTTACTAGACCTTTATTTTTAACTTTATGCATACTATCTCTAGGTAAAGGAAATAAATTGGTTAATTCTTACCTTCTGAATATATGTGCCAAATAATAAGAATGCTGTCAGTATCAACTGAGATAATGTGATCCCCAAAGGGTTGTAAAAGTTGGATTTCTGCCTTATGACCCTTAAAGGTATGTACTACCTACAATGTCAAAGTTTAAAAGAATTCCATATTATTACTCATTTACCATAATTACTCACATTATTCAAAAAGCATGCTATTCCTAAAACTGTTCATGTTAAGAAATATAGTTTAACTACCAAGGAACCAGGCATATTCTTTGCTGTCTCAGAAAGATCAATAATAAGGAAGTAAACCACAGACTAATAAGACAAAGATATGTTATAGTCCTTAGATTGATCTCTAAGGACTTGGGCCCCCTTATTGAGGTTAGGGAGCAGGTATGCACACAAAACCTAGGTCCCTTACCCAGTTCAGTCAATATAACTCCCTGTGTTAGAAAGAAACGGTATGTTGCAGAAGGCTGACCTCTACAGATTCGATCACCAGCTGGCCTCCAGATGAGACGAGGGGGATGTAGAGTGCTGTTCCCCTATACCTTTCTGCTTTGACACAGAATACCTTTACAGTACTGATTCTCCATAACTGTAT
>RJWT010033101.1:0-13981 GCA_004365215.1 Cuniculus paca
GGCTCGGGGGCCAGGCTGCACGTGTGTGCACATCGGTGTGCTGCTCTACGCTGTGACGGAGTCCCTGGAAGGCTGCCCATCGGGCACGGTCCCAGCAGGAGCGCCTGCCTCGGTCACCGTGGCACTGCACGCCCTGAGGAAAGCAGGCGTGACCGGTCGGCATGCTCGTGACACCGCACCCCAGATCATGGAGCAGTTCCGGGGACAGACTACAGCTGGCTACTGGCCTGTTGGCCCTGCTTGCCCTTCCGTCCATGCCCTATCCCTGCGGTGATGCGATGCCATCTGTCATCATGGCCCCATGCGTCACTTCTGACCAAAGGACTCATTTCATACCCAAGAATGTTGGCGATGGAGACTCGTGTGTCATCACAGCCTGTCCCCAGAGGAGCAGCGGGCCTGGCACAAAGGTCTTCAGAAGACTCAGCTCCAGAGACGAAGACGCTGCGCTGCGGGCGGACACGCAAGTCCGAGGGTCAGGAACGGGAACGCGCGCCTGAGAGTCCCGGGACCCTAGGGTCGTGGTTCGCAAACGCCCGCCGGGTTGGAAGTTGGGGACTCGGGGGCTCCCGGTGACAACAGCCACACAGGGGCTGGTGCGGATGTTGAAAAGAAGTGACCCGGGGGACCTCTGGGGGCCTAGAGCATTCTCCCCTTAGTGCTTCTGTCGTCCTGCGCCAGGCGGGAAAGGAATTCCTGCTCTGCGCGGCGGCGGCCTCGTTGCTAACGTCGGGCTGAGTCCCACACAGCGGGAGCCCGACAGTAAACGCGAAGGCTGTGCCTCTCCCGGCTGCGGCTGCTCCCGCGCAGTGAGGGTGGCCCGCCTCGGGCTCTAGGACTTCAGCCCCTGCCAGGCTCTCCGTCCCAGGATCCCTCCCAGCGGAGGGACAAACCTGTCCTGCTGGCCACGGCCGTTTTAGCGCCCTACTTCCTAGGGTCCGTTCAGTAACTCCTTCCCACCACGCCCGCGGACGGACGCGCGGAAGGGAAGCCGCGGCGGCGGCGGCGGCCAGGGGGTGCGCAGGCCTCAGGCGGCCTGGGCCGAGCTGACTTCCCGCCTCGTCTCTCTCCCTGCCTCGCTCCTGCGCACGGAGCTCAGCTGAGCTTTTGCACTGAGCTACATCCTCAGCCCTTTTTCTAAATTTTATGTTGAGACAGGTCTGGCTAAGCCTTGGAGTCGCCCAGGCTGGGCGGAAGCTTGCAGTCCTCCTGCCCCAGCCTCCCAGCCCACGAGAAGCAGGCGTCCGACCGTGCCGGCTCTGCAACCGCCTTATTAACCGGGGGTTCTGAGCTCTTACGGCTCAGCCTTTGAACAGGAACGCGGCTTCCCTTCCCAGCTGCCTGGCTCCTTTCTTCCTTCCAGGCTGGTGTCCCCTGAGGCCAGCCTACCCCTCACCCTGCGGAGGCGGGGTCTTCCCGCGAGGTCCCCGCGGGGCCACCGAGCTCTTTCTGCTCAGTCACCTGCTCCTGCTTAGCTTCCCTCTGGGCTCTGCATGGCGACAAGCTGACAAGCTATGTTTTCACTCGCACTCTAACGCTGTGTGCCTCGCCTCGCCGCGCTTACTCCCGAAGGATGTGTGCTGCTTCTACCCACTCTGCTGTCGTTTTTTATTTGAGACAGAGTCTCGCTATATAGTCCAGGCTGGCCTCAGACTCCTAGCTGTCCTGCCTCAGCCTCGGCAGGCTGGTGACAAAACAGCGTCCCTTATGTCTTGGAGCTGGCCTTCCGGTCAGAGGGAGGGCAGGGCTGAGGATGGGGCTCAGTGGGCTCGGTGCTAGAGGACTTGTGTCACACACGTGACCCTGGGTTTGCCCCCCAACACCACGACCAGTGTAGGTACCCATGCACGTGCGGCTCACACGCCTAGAACCCGACGCAGAGGTGGTGACCGGAATCAGATGCCAGGAAGGGCAGGCAGAGGATGGGCTGGCAGGCGGGAGGAGGATCAGCACAGTGGCAGCGACACTCCCACTCCGTGGGCCCGTCCGCCCGCCGTGGGCGCTGCAGGACGGCGGAGCCAGCCCTGCGCCACAGCTCGGGGAGACGTCTGCGCGAAGAGGCCCGTTTACTACAGTGCTGAGCGCTCTCTGCTCATGCTGATTTTAGGGTCCGTTTTAGCTGCTCTAATGAGAGTGATCTCTACTTCGCTTTCATTGTGTTTGCTCACGTTTGCTCCTGGCATGAGGTTTTGTAATGGCCTAGAAAGAGCGTGCAAAGCACTTCTGCCTCAACCACAGAGGCAGAGCCGGGTTTGGGGGAGCCTAACTTGGGGTACCCTGCTTAAGGAAAAAAAAAGTTAGGAATACGAAATTGACATGGTTGGGAAAAACAAACATTTTTAAAAGCATAAAACCCAGAAAAATCAAACTCTAATAGATGAGTTGCCCTTCCAGTCACCGTGATACTCTTCCTACATTTCTTGGCCACATTCTCTTTAACTTCCTTTTCATGACAATTCTGTGACACTTCTTAGAGAATAAGAAGGACCATTGTCTTTTCTCTACCAGGATGGACCAGCTTTCTATCACTGATAGTTCAGCAAAGTACCCCGCTTTGCAGCTCACAGTCAGTAATGGGGTATCGGTTGTGAGCGTCGCCTTTGCTCTTCCTCTAGGAGCTGTAGCACACGGACGATGATGGTTTTGCATCCCCAGGTCCCTGTGTGAGGCACCCTCATCTGTAAGCTGACGCGGAAGGAGGCCTTCACATCACACCCCAGCCTCTGGCCCTGTGCTTGGTGACACCCGTGGAGTAAGCTGGTCCCAGCGGTAACAGACTGGGCACAGCTAGTGACAACCAGACACGACACAGACTTCGAGCTGCAGGAAAATGCCCCACCCCAATGCAGCTCCCACCCAGCCTACCCTCACTGCTCTCCACAAGGCTACCGCTCCAGAGCTTCCTGCCGTGCGAGCGTGTGACCGGGGCTGGCAGGAGGTGGGGAGACAGGGATTTTCCTATTGTTTTTAGAAACATCATAAAAGTGGAGCCCACGGAGCACACCATCCTCCGTCTTCCGGTGGCAGGGAAGACACTGAGGCCGAGGCTCTGTGCTCCTCACGGTGAATCCACCACACTGCCCACCGTTCTCTGTGAAAGCTCCCGGGGCGCAGAGCTCTGCCTGGCACCCTGCACCTGCTGCTCAGGGCCCTCCGCGCGCCCTCCCGGTTCAGCCGCCTCTGCTCTCTTGGCGGTGCAGGTGGCCATGAGCAGGTGCTGGGCTTTGCGAATCTTCAGGGCGCCCCATGCAGCACCTGCTTTCAATCAGTGGTGGAAATGCAGTCTGCCAGCAGGAAGGAGGAGGCAACCAGGAACGCACAACGGAGGCGGCTGGGCTTGGAGTGGGGCAGGCGGCGACTGTGTCTGGGCAGGGATTGGGGTGCAGGACCAAGGGAAGTGTGAAGCAGGTACAGGACAGAGCTTAACAAGAGCAGCTTGATCCGCTGGGAGGCACCCAAAGAAGGCCAGCCTAGGGGGACGGGAGACGAGACTAGGCACTGCACAAAGCAACCCTGAGGGGGTTTCTGGGGGTGATGGGTAAGGTTCTAAATTGGATTGTGATGTTCATGTGTGTGGGGGATGACTCAGACTGCTTCAAATCTCATGGATGTCCAGGGACACCTGAGGACGTGACCCTGCTTGTCTAGTGCAGGTGCGCAGTGGGATACAGCTGTGTAACCGTGACTTAGCACAGGCAAACATGCATGTCAGCATGTACATATGTGATGACATCCTGTGTAAGAATCGTACGATAAAGACGCAGGCGGCTCTCGCTCTGGCTTTGGCTCTCTGCTCTGCTCCATGCTGCCTGCTGCTGTTGCTGATGTCTTGCACGTGGGTGTGCTTTAACCTGGGGGCCTCACCCACGGAAACATCCCTTGGGCCTGCTGAGTGGGCTGACACGGTGTAGCTGTAGATTTGCTAAGAATTGTGTACATTTTTAATGTGTGACAGTTACTTAAACTACCCCTCACAAAACTTTTAAAAAAGTGAAATCAGATTCAAATGTGAAAGGCTGTAATGCATAAGTAGGATTTATTTTATTTTTATTGGCTTTTTCCAAGGCAGCGTCTTGCTATGTAGTGCAGGCTGCCTCGGCCTTGGGAGTCCTGGCATTACCGGTGGGCGCCACCACACCCAGCCCCTGTAAGTAGCATTTATAAACTACTAGTTCACATCAACCGCATGCTGTAACCAAGCTCGCTGTACACCAGCACTGTCCTCGGGTGCAGGGGGCTTTGTCTCTTCCATCCGTCTGTCCAGCAGCTCTCACCAAACTCTGCGGGCCCAGCCTTTGTGGAGATGGCTTCTCCTCTCTCAGCCTCTCGCCCTCCTGACTCAGGGCTTCTCTTTGCTTTGGAGCCGTGGTCCACAGAAGCAAAGACTCCTGGGAAGCACTTTCCCTTCCCTGTGAACGCCACGTCTAATGTGCTGGTACTGCATTCTGAAACACAGGTGCTGGTGAACATCTGTCAATCAGTCTCTGTTTTTTATTTTTATTTTTTGCTGCAGTAGGCATTGAGCCCAGGGCCTTTGCACTGAGCTGCAGCCCCACCCACATCCCTTTTAAAACTTCTTTTTGAGAGATCTGCTAAGCCGCCAAATTCCCCAGGCTGGGTTGGAGCTTGCAGTCCCGAGCCCAGGCAGCCTCCCAGCCAGCTGGGATGACAGGGGCACCGCACCCTGCAGGTCGTGGCTAGGACTTCCGTGGGGACGCTCCTGGGCGGGGCCGAGTGCCTGTCCCCGAAAGAGGAGAGGAGCTTATCCCACAGTCAAGCCAAAGCGAGTAGCTGAAGGCAGTGACGGCTGGAGGGCCTGCCGAGGTTTCCCTCAGTTCTTCCCATCGCAGAGACTCCAATCCTTTGTGCGGGGAGGGATTTTCCACTTGTTGCACTGTTTGCCAACTTTGTCTCCTTAACCCACGCCTCTCACACATCCTGGGTAAGAATCCAGGATGCCCCATAAAATCTGCATTTCGGATAAACGACGAATAGTCTATCCCAGACATTTTAGCGAAATAAACAGACAAGGGCTGGGACACAGCTCAGCGCGAAGGCTCCCCGCCCCCGAGGGTGACCGTGGAGTACCCGGGCCCCCACCCAGCACGGCTGAAATTCACCGGCGGTCGGATCTCGCCTCGCAGCCCTGTTGCAGAGGTGCAGGGTGAAAGCTCGCTCAGGCTTATTCTTCTTTATTCTTTGCCTCGCGTTTGTTTTTAGAAACAGAAAAAGGTCTCCAAGCAAAACGTCAGCTTTCTCTGTTGTTGGGAAGACCCAGTTCCGGTTCTGTATCTCTTCCAGCTAAAACCCGTTTCGAAGGAGAAGCCGGTTCCACCGCGGGAGAGGCTTCCCGGAGCCGGCCGGGCCACCTGCACACCTGCGGCCGAGGTGGGGCCCGCGGAGACCCTCCTGACTCGGCCTCCCGCCCGCCCGGGCCAGCGGCCCGTCCCAGGCGCGGTCGCCACCCTCGGGTGCAGCGGGGCGGCCGAGCGGAGGGCGCGGCCTCGGGGAGCCTTGGTGGACCCGCCCTCGGGCCCGCCCGCTCCGATCCGACGCGGGGCCCGGGCAGGATGCTGGCGCGCGGGGCGCTGCGGCGGGCGCAGGTAACGGGCGGGCCGGGGCGGGGCGGCCGCGGGCTCGGGGTGCGGGTCCCCTTCCCGCCTGCACGCGGAGCCCCCGGTGCCAGGGAGGGAGGCGAGGCTCGCGCGGCCCCGGTCGCTCTCGGGGCGGAAAGTCAGCGAAGCGCCCCGCGGCCGCGCTTCCCGTTCCTGGGCAGTTTTCTCGCTTTGCTTCGGGGTTCCCCTGGTTTCCCCCGCAACTCGCTCGGTCCGGTCGGCGCGGGGGCTGCTGAGCGCTCGGGGACCCGCCCTGCGATCGGTGGCGCCCCCGGGTGTGAGCAGCACGGGCCAAGCCCCGGCCGGGCGGGAAAACTCCCCAACTGCGGGCTGGTGGGCGCCGCGAGGCAGCCGGGGCACCGTGCGCTTGGGGCAGCGTCGCAGTTCGCGGTCGGCGACACTCCCCGCCCCGGGGCCCCTGCCGCGTCCCACGTCAGTGCGAGCGCTCGCTCCCCCTCCTCCTGCCGCCGCGAGCGCCCCGGGCCTGGCGTGGCCTTCTGCGCCCCCCCCCCCCCCCGGGCGCCAGCTGCGCGCCCGTCCCCACGCCGCGCCTGGCGGGAAGGGGAAGGGGAAGGGGAAGGGGAAGGGCGGGGCTCGGCAGGCTAAGAATAGGGCGCCGCAGTGAGGGTCGGGCTCCAGTGAGTCATCCCAAGCCCTGGGAGGCTTCCGATTTGCAGGAGTTTGAGTCAGCTGTCCGCGCTGGAGACAGCTTGCCCATCCCGGGAGGGGGAAAGGATCCTTCTCCCTGTCTGGCGACACGCACCGCCCCCCCAAAAGCACGCCCATTAGTTTGCCTGTTTATATACGTGGAGCTTTGAAATCTTACCGTGAAGAAAGCAAAAGCATTATCTTTGCCCTTTAGGAGACTCAGCTAAGGCTACTAAACCGTTTTCTGCAAATCAAATTACCTTGCTAGAGGGACATTTTTCATTCTGAGATCTTCCTGTGGTCGAGTGGTTGTCCCGCTTGATAGAAAATATCCTGTAGCTCAAGATGAGTATTATTTAATGTAATGTATGCGTTTTTTTCCTATAAACATTCAGACCCCTGGAGCCTTTGAAAGCAGCTAGGGGGAAAAAAAATAAAGTGGTTTGTGACCTAACTGCTATAAAATTCTAGCTTGCAAGGACTTGGCATAAGTAGTATCTCAAATAAGCTTCCCAGTTGTAATTGGTGTTTTCTGCAATTATGAGTACGCTTCATGAGAACACTGAAAAACTTCGAAAAATATACTGTTCTTCTCCTTCTGTGGTAGGTGAATAATTGTCTATTTTGTGGGTTCAGGAAAAAACCCAATTTATTGACATGGATGTGTTTCGTAGCAGAACTGTTCTGAACACAGTCACAAGCTAAGAGAGCCGGAGCTCGCCATGTCAACCCCAGCCGAGGCCTGGCCTGGGGCCGCATCGGGGTCAGCGCTCTGGCTGAGTGGTCTCGGGCCATCGGTGGCTCCCACTGCCCCTTCTGTGTGCCAGGACGCTGCTTCGAGTGATTGCAGTGCCTGGTGAGCCAAATCCAAACAGAAAGAGCTCTTGCCTGGCTGAATCTTTCTTAATGGAGATTTCTGCTACTTAGATTGAGAAACCCGCGGTGGTAAGATTTTGTTCTAATACAGCGTCTGAGTCCTCCCATCAACTGTGTTGGAAATGCACAAGTCAAGTGTATTCTGCAGAGAGGCGCAAGAATCAAGTGTGCTTTTTTTAACTTGCAGAGACAAAGCATATGGGTATCTTAAATCGCAAGATGGTAATTTAGACAGTGTGGTTGAACGGCTCTTGTTTGATACTTTCCTGCTCCTCTAACCCTCATCTTTGCAGTTGGTGCATTGTATCCTGTAATTCTGTGTTCGCCGATCTCCCTGGAAGAGAGCAACTGGTTGTGTTGGGAGTGTAACGTGCACTACACAAAAGACATTAATGCTTTGATCTCCAAGTAATGCTGCATCAGTTTGTCTACTAAGTATTAGGCAGTGCCACCTTCCTAGTCCTGAGGGATTATTAGTACCTTTCAAAAAAGAACTTATTTTTTATTCACTTTAATTAAATGGCATTTGTACTGTCTTTTAGCAGACTTTCAGCCAGGAGATGGTTTTGTATCTCAGCAGATACATATTTGTTGCATGAGGTACCTGTGAAACTTGTAGAAGCCTGAGGGTAGTGTCGGCTGATCTGACATGGGCTATGTAACTGGATGTGCTTAGGTCTGGCGATATGGAGGAGGTGCGAAGTCAGCTGGTGTTACAGGCACTTGGGATGTATGTGCTCGCCAGCCTGGCTGGGCCACCTCTTGGCTCTGTGAATTTAGCTGTCATTCGGTTTATTTGGGCCTTTTTTTTTGTTTTTTTTTTAACATCCCCTTTTCAAAGCAAAGGGATTTGTCTAATTGGTTTTCAAAGCCCTTTCTGTCTTGAAAATTGTTACTTTGTTGTTTTATCAGAGGGTGTAAATATACTTTTGAACAGTTGCCAATGTAGAAATTATGGCTGTTAGGGTTGATACTTTGTATCAACTCGAGGTTAGAAGTTTAACTGGAAGACTCAGCAGGGAGCCAGGGTTCTTACTTTGTAAATATCCTCATCCTGTGCAAAGGAGGGCAAGGACATTTTGTGAGTGTTACAGGTACCCTGAAGGAGGGGTGAGGGTGGCCTGCTTACAATATAAGGGAGGAGAAGAGGCTTGTTTGCTCTCTTTTGCTCTGGCTGCTGCCTTGAAGTGTTGTCCCTGTGCCATTCCACCCTGCCTTGGACCCAGCTGATTGTGGACTGAAATCTCCTGAAACTGTAAGCTAAATAAACCTTTCCTTGCTTCACTTTGGGTGTCAGGTGTTTTGTCCCAGCAAGGAGGGAAAAGTAACCAAGACATCGTCTTAATGATTGAAAACTTCTCTTAAGCTACTAGACAGTCGATCAAGTGGCATAATAGTAGTTGTAATAACTATTTTCTCTCTCAAAAGACCCTGAAATTTATTTGATAGGGTCAGCATGTTTTAATGGAATAGATTCTCTATGACATTCTGTCACTACCAGTGTTCTTGTCTATGAAATGTTGCTTATTCAAGAGTATTTAACACCAGGATCCTAAACCATTAATAGGCATTTTAGGCTCACCTGAAGGCATAAACCAACACATAAGAGCAGAAAAAAATCAATCGTATTCTAGAAGAATGTTTTTTGACACCAATGAATTTCCCAGGATTTGTTTTGCTTGGTTTTTAAACAAATGCCAGCTCTCGGAGCGGTGTATTAAACCCTGTGACTCGGGATCCCCGCTTCATTGTCTCCATGGCAGAGCATCTCGGTTCCAAGGTGCCCCCAGGAGGACCAGGGAGGAAACTGCGGCCCAGGCTTGGCTCCGGACAGATGGGTTTCTCTGGCACCGACGTGGGACTCATGATACACACAGTGAAGTGACAGCTTCTGTCGTGGTCTCCACACGCTGACTGCTGTGAGCTGGGGCCGAGTGCCCACGCGCCCCTGCAGGGTGCGGGAGACTTACGCCGGGAATCCTGTGGTTTCAGCTTCAGGACCTCCAGGGATTTTTGCCATTCATAGCGTCCTCCAGTTTTCTGTGATTATCTTTTAATGGGAAAAAGGGGTGCGTGAAAAGCTTTAAACACTTTGGTGCTTGAACAAGTAGAGTGTGTTCGCAGTAGTAAATTGTGGAAGTGTTGCAGACCAGTCCTGAGTTAGAAAGTTCTGCCCAGCTATCAAGACCTATGAATCCCTTTACTCCAAGAGTTTCCAATTTCATCAGTTCCTCACTGGTGTTGATTTTACAAAATTTAACCCAAAGGTAAGAGAACGTATTGCAGGCTAAGGTTTGTGGCATTGTTTTCTTTTTCTCTTTCTTTTTCTTTGCAGTTCCTAGGGGATAATTAGATTTCTATCTAGGGCTCACAGTACTGATGAGAAATGATGGATAAAATCTGTGCTTGTGAACTATGTCCGTCGGAGAGAATTCCTTTGAATAGATATAAAGGCAAGAAATAGGCCATTGTGAGAGAGAAGCAGGCCGTGGGGCTCGAGTTGAAATTTCCATAGCCTGTGGGCAGAAGCGAGAGGAATAGAAAACAGTGCACCTTACATCCACAGGCTCACCGGTTCACAGAGCTGTGGTGTGGCAGACTTGAGGTGGGAAACCTCTTGCAGCCTTGCAAATGTGAATTCTCCCTGAGGTTCTTGTGGTATTTACAGTGGGATCTTGGTTCACAAACTTAATTCATACTGCAATTCTGGAGATGACCAAGGTCATGTTTGTGTGGGAAAGATGGCTGTGGTCACGTTTGTCACCTGATGCAGAGTCAGCAAGCGAAACCAAAAACTTTGTCAAATGCTTCTATTTGTGAACCAAATTGTTTGCAAACAAAAGCATTTGTGACCTGAGGTACCACTGTATTAGATTGAGTACATCACTTAGTTTGGTTGTTTTTTTCCTTTTCGATTTTCTTTCTTTCTTTCTTTCTTTCTTTCTTTCTTTCTTTCTTTCTTTCTTTCTTTCTTTCTTTTTTGTGTTTTGAGACAGAGTCTCACTGTGTAGTTCAGGCTGGTCCTGAACTCATGGCTATCCTCCTGCCTCAGCCTCCTGAGTGCTGGGATTACAGGCATGTGCCACCACATTGGGCATTCTTTCTGTTTTGAACTGCTGCAGACACAGGTGATACCCTACCATATTAAACTGTGTGTGTAACTTGCTAATGATTGCATTGCTCAGATTTCATTTTGGGGGCCTACAGATGAGTTTGCTTTTCTTTTTCTTTTTTTTTTGGCAAGGTTTTTTATTTATTCACTGTGGGAAAAGCAGTATGCTCTGCAGAGTGAGTGCAGGCTAATTAAAGGTAGGAAAACTACACTCTGCAGAGTAGGCACTGAGAGAGCTTACAATAGCAATGAGGCTAATGGTGGCCGTCTTTTGTATCCTCAGGTTGACATCAGATCTAGGCCATCCTATCAGAAACCTCCTTCATTTCATGCCAGAAGAATTGAAGCTATTCTCTGATTAGCCCCAGGTGCAGCACTTGAACACATGTGTTCCAGATCTCTGTGACTGGCAGGTCACACCCACATGTCCAGCCAGCTAGCCATGCCCCAATCTCCTGTCTCATTCCCCCCCACTCCGGGAGACATGAATCTCCATAATCTTTATAGGTTGCTGTGGGTGTGGCAGTCTCTGTTTTCATATGGCTACTTCTGGCTGAAAGGGCTGCAGGGCCTACCTGCTGGGGATTATGTGCTCTCCAGCCACCTTGAGATGTTGTAGCTCATGGATTGGACTGAGAAAATCCTGCAGTTGGAGCAGTGCTGGAGTCTTGCTTTTTGAAGAGGGGTCTTAGGTCTTCCAGAGGTTCCCAGGAGTAGCTTTCTTCTTCTGGGTGGTCCTTTTCCTCGGACAGTTTAAGGGGAGCTGGCTTTATCCTTTGCAAAAGAAAAATCTAACTGAAGAGCAGTATCATGATTTAGACAGCTGTGCTGTACCTAGGTCTCAAAATTTCCTAGTTCATACTGGACTCGAGCAGTATCGTGTGGGGCTGTGGCTCTTTCAGGATCAAACTGAAGGGTGCAGCCTGGGGGTGGAGAGAGATCTGGAGGTGGAGGGGGTCTGCAGGGTGTATCACATGGTGCATGATGGGGCCTCCTGGCTGGCTCGCCAAAACTGTGCTACTGAGGTCGAGGCTGCTCCTCCCAGGGATGCCTTCCAGGTTCTTGGTGCCCTGAACAAAGAACTCATCAAGACAAGTGCAAAAACTAGTGAGGTTTTACGTTTACTGAAGGTATTAAATGGAGGAAAAATACACTCTTTAGAGGGTGAGCAGGCCACCAAGAGAGCTCACAGTGACCAAATTAGCTCATTTTAAACCTCTTGGGCATAAGAGAAAATAATGCCCCAAACCTGGATGGAGGAAGGAAGAGGGGATCACTGTTTTTGACAAATCTTTGTTGTTTTTCTGACTGTATATGTGTTCATGTGGGGTTCTCTCCTTTGTTAAATATTTTAGTTTTGGTATATGAATTCCCCTAATAGTCTGAATGGAATATTTGCAGAGAGTATTTATTTATTTATTTATTTATTTATTTATTTATTTATTTGCTTTTTGAGACAGGGTTTCCCTATGTAGTTCAAGGTGGCTTTGAATTTGTGACAGTTCTCCTGCCTCAGCCTCCAGAGTGGTGGTACTACAGGTGTGCAGCACCACACTGGGCCGAAGAGGGCATTTTAAAAAGTGGCACACTCCTGTATTCCCAGCACTCTGGGAGGCCGAAGCAGGAGGCTCAAGAGTTTAAATCCAGTCTTGGCAACATAGTCAGACCCTGTCTCGAAATGTAAGAAAAGGACTGGAGGCGTAGTTCAGGGTGGACACCCCGGGTTCAATCCCTGGGACCACCACCGTCACCAAAAAAGTGTTCTTTCTTGACAGTAATGTGACCATTAACCTAGGAATTTTTATTTTTTATTTTTAAAAAATATTTTGCAAACAGAGTATCATAACAGCTCTCTAAACCCTTGATAAAGCAGATTGTGGTCATGATTTACAGCCTGATCACTCATTTCTGCAACTTTGCTTTGGAAATGTTTTAGATCATGCACAGTAAAACCATTTTCACTTTCCAGGAGAAAGTTTCGTTTCTTTGGACAGCATAAATACCTCTTCTGGGTTTACTGCTGTTGAAACTAAGGTAGAGAAGTTTTAAAATAGAAGCTACAAAAGGTCCAGAGCCGGGCATGGTGGTGCACGCCTGTAATCCCAGTAATGAGGCTGAAGCAGGAGGACTGCTGTGAGTTCTAGCCCGTAGCAAGTTCAAGGCCAGCCTGAACTTCATCGTGAGACCCTGTTTCAATGAAAAACAAAACAGAAACTTCAGATGGTCCAGAAGCACGCTCAGGCCCTGTCCGTCCGCCGCCGCCCTCTGTCCATGCCTTGCCCGTCCCACAGACTAGAAGCTGAGTTTGTTCCACTCCTGTGCCGGTCACACATCTTCACTTCCTGTGGGTGTCCGGAGTTCCCTGGGCTGCAGCGTCTCCTCGTCATCACCTGTCTTTATCACCACCCCCCCCCAAGTTGCACCCTCTCAAGACTAAATTCCAGTGGCCGCAGCCTCCACCCTGGCTGCTTTGATGAGACCTCTGTGGATCTCTGCGCCTGCGTTACTCTCCTTCCTGGCCTCACACCCTTAACTGGACCTGTGTCATTCAGCTGTGCATTACAGTTCGTAGAGTTCCTCTGCTTTTCCTCCTCCATTCTAAGAATTACTGTGGTCAGAAATCATTTTTCTGCATTTTCAGTCACCTCCGCTGTGGCACAGGAAATATGTTTGTTGGAATGAGGAATGAAGGAATGGGCAATAAAGAATGAAATATTGCTGGATGTGTTGGTTTACATCTGTAATGTTGGTTACCTGGGAGGCTGAGGCAGGAGACTTACGAGTCCAAGGTCAGCTTGGGTGATTTAAGAAGACCCTGTCTGAAAACAAATGTAAACAGGACTGGGGGTATAGCTGAGTGCTAAAGCACTCGTCTAGCATGTGGGAGGCTCTGGGTTCAGTCTGCAGTATCACTCACTCTTCCGAGCGCTGGGTCTTCGGATTTCAACGGGAGAAACGCTGCATTAGAAAGTTAGCCGGGGGATGCATTGCTAGGAAACGCAGGCCAGCCTATCACTTCCTTGCCTGTTTCCTCAGGCGTAACTAATCTTGTCGCCCTGGCCGTTGGGCCACTCCCCAAAGTGACTTTCTTCAGTCTTCCAGTTCCGGCTATCACATGCGACCAGGAGGTGATGGGCACAACTTCCAGTGCACATCTTTAGCCTGAAGGCTGATGTCTCACTGCCTCTTTCAGGGCAGAAATGCAGATGCGGTGGGGCCGCCCGAACTGGGATGATCTCAGTCAGGGCTGCTCCCACTGCCTGCCTGCAGAAAAACAAGCACCTCTTGTGTCTGAGTCCTGCTGTATTTGGGGTGTGCGCTGCGTCAGATTTGCCTGTACTTGGTGTAGTGCACTGGCCGACAGGGCCAACCGGCAGGCTCCAGGTGGCGGGATGGAGACGCTGTGAGTGGAAACTTGGTTATCAGGGTGAAACCTGAAAGAGAGCGATGGGCCACCAGTGTGGAGGTAATGCAGTTGTTTAACTTTATATTTTTTATTAGTGCGTATTTGTCATAGGTACTGATTACATTCATCGTAGGGAATTTGTACCTGTACATCATACATCTTGATTCTTTTGTTTTTGCGGCACCAGGGATTGAACTTCTGACCTCGTGCTTGCCAGGCAGGCGCTTATGCCACTGAGATAAATCCCCAGCTTGAGTCTTTCTTTTACCATTCCCTTCAACCCTTCTTCCCCTCCCCATTTACAAAAGCTTTGTTTCCATTTTT
>RJWT010033103.1:0-13922 GCA_004365215.1 Cuniculus paca
TCTTGTTTCAAGTAATAGGTCTTTAAAAAGAAATGAAAGAAGCTTTTATTCTTTTCATGTAGCTTTTAGTGTTTGCCGAACACATGACATTCTTTTGCAAGAAATCCAGGTGCTAGCTTCAGCACCATAGCTAGCTAAACTTGCTCGTCTTGTGTTTTTGTTTGTTTGGTTTTTCGTTTTCAACCACTTCTTTCTTCATATGCACTCTATTGTCTGTCACCTGGCAGCAAGACAATTGATTCCCCTTTCCAGTTGTGATTCAAGACATAAAAGCTAGGTGAGCTAATAGGAAGGGAGTGAGCCTTCATGTTCTGATTAGACAGACAGAATTTCCCTTTAGCTGCTGTTTATTAAGAATAAATCAAAATATTCTTCCATCCCTTCGGAGTAATCCTTATCCCTCTTTTGTAGGCTTTTACTATGATGGTCTTCAATAATGTCAGCATATTAATTTAAAGTAATTTGATCAATTCTTGATACTGTCTGTAGTAGAGGAAGTAAGGGGTCTGTAAAACCTCTGAGAATCCAGAAAGGACCAGCAGCTGTTTGTCCATCAATCGCAGCCTGTTCACCATCCTACCTTGTTGATAACTCAAGTATGCAGATAGACAAGTTTCCTGTTAGATTCTTAAATTTGTTTTTCTTAAGTATCTTTTTATAGACCATGAAAATATTTCCTACGGGCTTAAAATAAATATTTTATCATTGAATGAAGGTGGTTAAGAATAATGAAGGGATCCAAAGTCATAAATGAGAAAGAAGTGAAGACTGACTCATTCCAGAACTACATAGTTTAAATTGGTAAGATTATATCATCCAGTATCATCGTCTATAATCAAAAGGCAGAAATATGTAACTAAAATATTAACCTAGGTTAAAGATTACTTAAAAGTAACAAATAAGCATGCTCACTAGTGCTTTCATGTGGGATAACCCTGCCATTGGAAGAACTTCCATGGCAACATGGGTAGTCTTGTGTGCCTGGGCACCTTGGAGAAAAGAGCAACCAAGAAAAGATCTCAGGTATGGGATATGGACAGGTGCACGACCTTGCCCAGCTGCCAGGTAAGGGAAACAGCACCCTTTCTACCTTGAGACTTTGTGTTTCCTCACCTAGCTGTCTAGTACTGCATTCACATGGCCAACCACCAAGGCAGCTCAGTCACTTCATTTTCTTGGCTGAGAAAATGAGGAGGAAGGCATATGCTTGCTGTCCTTTGCTCTCTGCAGTTTGACCCTGAATTCCTGCCTTTGGCCTGCACACTGCTTCAGTTTTTAGTGAGTAAGCATTTTCCAAGGTAATAAGTAACTCACAGGGGACTGATTTAAAGTCCTTAGAGAGGACTTAGGAGTTTCAAACATTATTGCGCTCATCAAGTTCATCCTCTTTCTCATCTTTCACTGCTTTCACTTTGGTTTCAGAGTACAATTGTTAAACTCACTGCTACTCTTTGTCCATTTGATGGTTGTGGATATGTCTGTTTTTACCAAAAACAACAACAACAAAAAAAGATTGAAAGAAAGAAAAACAACCCCAGAGGAATAGCATAACAGAAGGAAAATATTAGGCCCAGTGTTTTCAAGAGCAAATGTACTGAGAAGGCATTACAAATTATGTGAAGCTTTTAAAGAAACTCAAAATGACTTTAAGTCTTCAAATGGCAGTCACCTTTGTTACCATGTAGATGCTAATACTGTATATACAATTTTCTGTAAAATAATTGTGAAAGAAATTATCACAATGGCTGTTTTCTGCTTTCCTTTAACCTGAACATTAATTTAGCCACAAAGGTAACAGCTAGGCAAGGTACTTGTCCATAAATAGTATGGATCTTGAAAGTATCCTACCCATAGGAAAGTCACACCTTCTTTTCTTAATTTAAGAATGGATGAAATTTAGACTACTATAATTAGTAGTTTTAAATCTCATGAGTCAGATGTTTACTTGAGATAGTCAGGAACTTAATATAGTCAGTCATGCTTAGGATTCCATCTTCAGGACAGCTCTGCTATGAAACTTATGTGTACTATCTTTTTCTTTTCTTATCTTTTTTGGTTTGGGTCTTTTCAAGACAGAGTCTTGCTATGTAGTGTAGACTGGCCTTGAAATCACTATGTAGTTCATGATGGCCTCATATTAGCTGCGATCCTCCCAAGTACTGGGATTCCACGCATGCACCATGCTGAGCAGAATCAGGGAATCCTTACCATGTGCCAAGCATTATTGTAAGTGTTATCTGACATACATTAATTTATGTTACTCTTAAAAGAACTCAATTAAGTAAATATGGTTACCTCATTTATATAGGTAAGTGAAGCACAGAAGAGTTGAGCAGCTTTCCCAAAGTCATTTAGCTAGAAGATGACAGAATATAACCTGAACCCAAGCAGTTTGGACCCAGAATTTATACTCTGTAATCTCACTGCCTTTCATACAACCTTGAACTTCTCTAGCATCCATAATAGAATGGGGAGTAAGAACAGAAAAATTAAGTGTGGGAGAAGATATTACAGGATATTGAACCAAAATACTGGCTTCCCTCAAAGATAGTTAGAACTATTGGACATTTACTTATATTTTATACTTATCAACTTTATTTTTATTCACAAATTTGTCCCTTCATTTTCACATGAGAAATGAAAATTTGTTTTCCTTCAGAATTGCCTCAATGATCAGGCTACTACACTGTCAGCAGCAAGAGACCTCTGAGCTCTTGAAAAGGATGAGGGCAGGTTGGGGTCCCCTGGAATCACAAAGAATTACTTTGATTTTACTATGCTTACTGATAAAGGGGTGCAGTCAATATTTGTGAAATGACGCGTATGTAATACCCATGGCCCCTTTTAACAGTACTGTGTTGTGTAGTTAGCAAAATCATGTGGATTTTGTCTTTGTTTCCGATGCTTTATGCATACTTCCATTAAAGCATTTGGTGTATTATTCCTGCTGTTCTCCCTTCAGGGGGAGATGCTTAATCATGTCTTGTACTTGTACCCCGAGGGTTAAGCACCTGATCACCTGTAACCTGACTGATTACTGACGAACTGTTGTGGGAGGAAAGCAGGTAGGCATAGAGCTGATAACCCTGTGTGTCTATTTCACTCTGCCTCAGAGGCCACTGGGTCTCATTATCTGAAACTTTGGAAGTATATTTAGAGATACTATTTCTTGGCTTTGATATTATTCCTCTGGTTTAGTCCCTGGGAAGAAGCCAGTGATAATAGAACAATGACATCATCCAATTGTGCTGCATAATTATGGCATCCCCAGAGGGCTTTGCCTGTGCTCTTGGTGGTTTATCTGTAATTATTAATTTATACCGAAAGCCTTGTGTGGATGGCTCCAAATCACTGCAGCATCTGAATTTTCATCTTATAGTGTAGATGCAGGCTAAGAAGTCTCCCTAGGAATTAATGACTGATTCTTTGAAAAACTACGCATTTGTTCATTTTATATATGAGACAATAGTGAAGTGCAGGGTTTTCCCCTTTCCCCTCAATGACATGAAATGCCATATCTCTCCCCTTTCCACTCCCCTCTTCCCCCAAACCCAATCGTGTGCTGGATACCATTTTTGTTTCTAAGAGTTTTTCAAATTCCATTTTCCTATAATAATTCCATATTTGTTTTTAAATGCCATTGACAATTATGAAAGACACCCATTAGTGGGATTCAAGCTTTTTTTATAAAATATTCCCTGTCACTTTACATACAGAACACAGTGTTCCCCATCAGTTTTATTTCTCATGATTGCAGTGGCTGGAGTGGGAGTGTGGGCTGAATGAGGCTGCCTGTGGATTCTCAGTGGGTACTTTAAAAAACTCTTCTCCTGTGGAAGCTTCTGATAATGTTTCTGGCCTGCTTCCACCCCACCACCCATGCTGCTCTCCCTGCCTTAAGACAACAAATGAATCCGGCAGAAAAGAGAGGAATGCCAGAGTAAGTGAAAACAAATGTGGGAATTGATCGACTCATTGTATTCTATCAGTCACCCTGGAGAAGTCCATTATGCATTATGCTTATAGTCTACTATGTAATGAATGGTAATCTTTCTAAGGACAATACTTGGTCCAATTTGCCATCTTCCTCAGAGTTGCAAATAGCTTCATCTGTAGGGTAGATGAATCACAGCGGCAGGTTGAAACCAACAAAAAATAATTTCTTTTCTTGGAATATCACATACATAACTGTCTGTGCAAAGTTCTCTCCTTTGCTTGTTACACATTAACTTTGCAGTTACTGTTCAATCTGCATCAGAGAGCTAAGATCCGTGCATATTAGTCATGCGGCAAAGAGAATTGTAAAAGATACAGTATGAGCACATAGCACAGTTTAAGGTCACTGCAGTGGTAGAATTTCTGATTATTACCTTGAAATTATTTTAATACTGAGAATCCATTATTCTATTGGTTACATGATGATTTTTCTGTAATAGAAACTCATATTGACATTGATATCTTAAGCTAAGATATTTGTTAGTAATTTTAGTAGGAGTTAAATATCTTTGTTTTATGTTCTGCTGTTTTGACAGTCTTCCTTGACACTTAACACTAGCAAATATTCAATTCACTTAGTGCACTCCAGTTTGTCTTCTGGGTTGAGAGATATTATCTGTATGTTTTCTTAGATCTCCTACCATTATTAGTGTTGGTTCTTCTCCGGTTAGCATGCATTTGTGGAAGGCCTGTGGATAATTTTCATATCAGGAAGTAAATGGTACGAGGCTGACCCTCATCCAGGATGGTAGAAACCTGCACAGGGTGTTCAGTTCTTGGCCCAAGAATCAGATGACGCTCCTGGAGGACTGGAGAACTGCTCTTAAAAAAAGGAAAGTGGTGTTTCAGGAGAGGAGATGATACGTATGGTAAGAAATCATGTAATTTGATATGGCAGAGTTAAAATGACATGGACTGGCAAATGAGCGTGGAAAGGTAGCTAAGGCTCAAGACATGATTGTTTTATGCTATATTTCATGCTACGGACTAACTCCCTGAGATTGTTTGCAAAATGTTGTGAATATGTTCATTTTCTTGGTTTATAGTTTATATTAAGTCCTAGAGTGACCCACAGTCCCACACTGTTCAGAAGCGAAAAGCTTTACATGAATGACCATACTCACCATACTGAAGTGAAGCATTACTATATTGATATTTACTACCCAAAGAAATTCGATCCACAGACTATGTCACTTTAACAAATTGAAGTTGCCAGGAAAACTTCCTTAACTCAAACAAAACTATAAATTCATTCACCAAATAGTTCATCAAAACATTACTAAATACCAGACAGTGTGGTAGGCTCACAGGAGACAGTAGTGAATGAGACACATTCCTGTTTAGAGCTCATAGTCTAATGAAGATGTTAATCAGTTACCACAAAAAGAAGTGAGCGAAAGCTGGGCATAGTGGCACATACCTATAATCCCAGTACTCAGGAGGCCGAGCCAGTAGGGTTGTTGTCAGTTTGAGGCCAGCCTGAACTATATAGCAACTATATAGCACTTTGTCTCAAAAGAAAAAAATAAATAAAAGGAGCAAGAACCAATCTGATTAGTACTATGCCGTTGATGAGAGAGAGTAGGAAAACCTGGTCTGGAAGGGGGATGAGGGGTATTCTTGAGCAGATGACATTTGAACTGAGACCTGAAGAGATGAGTATGTGTCTTCTGGTAAAGAAGATAAAAGAGATCCCTGGCCCTTGGGAATAACATATTCTAAAGCCCTGGTGCAGGGAAGTGAACAGGGAACATGAAATACAAAGGGCAGAGTAGCCTGAGATGATCCTGCAGAGACAGAGGCTGGGCCTCGTGAGCTTTGTGTGCTGTTTCAAGAAATGGATCTTTATCCTAAGAACAACAGGATGCTGACATGATCAGATTTATGTTTTTTAAGAGGTTTCTGTGGTTAACATGTGGAAACAGACTGAAGGGGAACAAGTAGAGAAAAATCTAGTAAATAATATGTGAGTGTAACAACTGAAAATACATCTATAACATACATTTTAATTTGAAGCTTATTATAAATTCAAAAGATGTGCTTTAGTTTCTCCATGTGGAAAATCATGAAGTTGAACTTGGAGTTTTCCAAGCTCAAACTTTCCCACAAAGGAACTAAAAAAATGGATTCTCTGAGACCTCGGGCAGCTGTTGAACGGCTTCCTGTGTGGCTCCAGTGTGCCCTCTAAGAATTTATATTTTCCAGGTTTACCATGTGGGGACAAAACTGAGGAGCCCTGCTCTAAACTCCTTTTCTGCACTAATGCTCCTTGAGTCTAGTTTTGAGTAATTCAAACTTGGATCCAACCCTCCTGTTTGTGGTACAAAGAAGGAAAGTGGTTCACCTGAGATGCCATACTGGAGAGTACAGAAATCGGTCTCCTAACCAACATCCTGAGTTTTCTCACTGTGCCATGCCATCTGTATGTGCTCTGTAATCAGCCTGCTTAACTCTTACGATAACTATCAGGATTTTAGGTGCTTTCTTTCCTTTCCTTTAGTTATAAACAGAAATACACTTTATCCTTTTATGTTGACTGTTATCAAGCACCCTTTTTAAACCAATACTTGAAGCTTGAAAACAGAAATGAATTCCCAGAATAATACTTGTTCTCTTATTCTAATGAAGCTGAAAATACTGCAAAAACAGCATTTCTGACAGTTTAAGGCCTAGATGCCTACAGCAGTGATGAAGAGAAGAGGTTAACTGAGCTTTTAATAACTTTGTCTTGATTTGAACTTGAGTTCAAAGGTAAAAGTTGGAAGTTGTGTTTGGATCACAGTGTGCCAAAACAGGCTTCCCTCAGCCCTCATTAAATTCTAAAGTACGAGGAGGTCCAAGAGTATAGTGATTCTGGGCACAGGCTCTGTAGTCAGGCATTCTGGGTCCAAATCTTCAGATACTCCACCTACCAAACCAACTTGGTTACTTCGGAAAGATTACCTTTGTCAGAGTCATTTTCCCATGTGCACAATAGAAACAATGACATTTCATAGTGAGAATTTAATGAAAAAACATACACAAATTACTAAATATGAAAGTTCAAAGCAAATAACAGAAATCACTCTAGGTATTTCAAGAAGAAAGGAATTTGATGCAAGGAAAATCGGTGAAAGGACAAGGATGCCTTAGGTCACTAATTTCACACTCACATTGCTGTAACTGTCATTTAGTGGCCTGCAGCTGTTCTTGCTGCTGCCTCAGCCACAACTTCTGGCGGGACTTCCTCCTCCCATGCCACGAGATTGATATCAAGACAGTACAAACATTCAGGATCTCTCTGACTTGCTCACCAACATTCACAGCAGGAGGAAAGTCTTTCCCTTCCAAACTTCACTTGAACACTTATAATTGGGGGAGCCTAATTTATAACAAGAGGCCTAGCTGCAAGGGAGTCTGTGAAATGCAGTTTGTAGTTTGAGAGACTCAATCTTAGTACAGAATCTGTCACAAAGATGGAACCTGGGGTCTGGCATACAGTAAATGCACAATAAATGAAAATTATTCTTGTTTTTTTTTGTTGTTTATATATTAGCAATAGGGAAACAGCACTTAATTTTCACATATAGTTCACTCTTATGAGGCTGCTTCAATTTCATTCTTGGGATTAATCCACTAAGGGTGCAATTAAATTTAAATCTTCATCTATGTTGTGAACCCTTTATTTATAAGATCTTCTCCCCTCAATCAAAATAATAATAAGCAATAAAGCAAATTTCTGTGCATTGTTTAAGTTAATACAATCATTGACTTAAAATAATAGAAGTAAATAAATTCACTCTTTTGTAGTAGATCAAGCCTTACAGTATTCAGGTATAAACAGCTCGTATATCTTAGTAAGTGTCTAGGCACAAGCAGGGCATGGTGGTGCATACCTGTAATCCTAGCACTCAGGAGGCTGAGGCAGGAGGATTACTGAGTTCAAAGCCAGCCTGGGATACATATTGAGAATGTCTCAAAAAAAAATACCTAGGCACAGCATAAATCTTTCTTGTAAATGTTACAATCATCCTGAAATTTTTTTCTTTTTTTTAGACAGGATCTTGCTGTATAGTTTAGAATGGCCTTGAACTCATTATGTAGTCCAGGCTGACCTTGAACTCATGGTGATCCTCCTGCCTCAGCTTCCTGAGTGGTGGGAATAAAGGCATACATCACCACATGTGGCTCTAAAATTATTTTCTAAATGCTAAGGAAGCAGTCATTGTATGTGTATTGCCATGCCCTCACCATCACTGTTTTCAGTTTTTACCTCATTTATTTTTTTTTCATCTTTTCTGATATGCTTTTGACACTAATCAGCCCTATTAGCAAAACATCTGTTTTTTTCCACTACTGTTTTAGGATAAATAATAAAATATAAAATAGTGGGTCAATTTGAAAGCTCTCTGTTTTTCTGAGGCAAGGATGCCTGTCTTCCAAAGGTTTCATATCTTCCAGAGATTCTTAGGTGAACCTTTGTTTTTGCTTAAGGAAGGAGAGATCCGATTAAAAATGATATAAGGATATGCTACTATTTTGGCTATTAACCAGGCATACTTAGAAATGCAGTAGACATTTTACTTGCCTTCTGAAGATCAAAAGGCAATGTAATGTGGCTTTCTACCTTAGGTGAGTGGCATAATTGTTTTCTCAAGCTACTTTTATTTTATTGTCTATTTTATTTTGCTAATCAGTCAAAATATAAAGATACATTCAGAGTCAGTATGAAAAACTAAAATTTAAGTAATTAGAAACAATACTATGAAAACAGCTTTTATTCATTTGTTTATTCAATAAAAAATTCTTGAATATGTATGTTGATTTTTTTTCTTTACACATTTTATGTCAAGAATTCGGGGTGGGAGGTAAAAGGGCTGAACTAATGAAGCATGATGTACTGTTTAGGAATTAAATGCTAATAATACTATTCTGTACAACTCAGACTTACCCCTACATCATATCTGAATGATAAATCCTGAAATGTTGCAATACTAAAAACTCTGCTAACATTTACTGTCAAAATAATGAGCAACATGTAATACATTATAAAAATTACCTATCCTGATTAATACTGTGCCGTCAAATATCACTGAACACTGATGTTCACACTCAAGTTCAGCTCAGGACTTTTCAATTAAACCTAATGTTAAGAAAATTTTCATTTGGAGCCCCTGACTTTCAAAAGTGATCCAAACAAGTGTAAAGTATTTTACAGAAAAGATAATAGCTTTGTCACCTGAAGGAAATGAAGCAAAGAATATTTTTTTCTATTCTAAATAACACATAGGGGTTTTCAGTAGTCCTTTTGAAATGGTAGTAAATTACATGGCCAACATTTTTACTGTTGTAGATTTTATGAATAATTTACATTCTAAGGGGATGAATATGTAGTAGTTTTCCTTATTCATATATGTGATATTTTAGTAATGCAGAAACTGTCATGCTGGCCCTTGGGGCATTTTCCTCCAATATATTCCAGGATTAGATATGGGTTATCAAATTAAAAGTGTTTCTGCATACTTAAATCAGTAAAGTAAGGAAAAAAAAAACAATAAGGAATACTTTGTGCTAGTAGAGCATAATATTTTTGTTTTATTACATTGAATATTAATTCCCAGAATAATACGCATGGTAGAATTCCACAGTATCATTGAAGGACTTAGAAACTTCCCTCCATTATTAACTAAGCCTCATATAAGGGAAACAGTAAATAAGTTAAAATTGTAACAGTGCATAGGTTAGTAACTCTTGCCCCAATATTTTATGAATGTAATAACTGTCAAGATTAGTATAAAATAACACATATTTAATCTTTTTCATAGTCCCTTAAACTTTTGGTTCATATTTAGCACTAATTTTAGACCAGAAATATTTTATATCATTTTAAGGACTTCAATTTTAAAAAGAAGTTATATTTAAAATGCTAAGATATTTATGTCTTTGTTTTGTTTGTTTATGGGTGTGTAGCTCACTGTAGAGCAGTTGCCTACCGTGCTCAAAGCCCTGAATCCACTCCCCAGTTCCCTTCTACACAAAAGCTCCTTTCTCTTAATCTCCCATAATTTAAATTACATTTTCAGAGATTCTTTTATAATTCTCTGGGTCAAAGATTCAGGAAGGTCTCGGCTTAACACTCAAAATAAGGGGTCATGGAAATAAGGTCTATTTTTAAATATAATCACTGGCTTTCTGTTTAAGAAAGTAATCGCCCTTTTTGTTGACTTTTAAGACTTGGGATACTCATTAAGTTAATCTGAGCACTTTGTGTGTGTCAACAGCATTGGGGGCCACTGAAAGGATGTGAAGTGGTAAGTGTAAGTCTTTTTAAAAATGTCACCAACATAAATAATTAAATAAATTGTAGTTTTTTTACCAAAAAAATAAGGGAAGCATTTATCCAAAGTATTTTAATCACTCTGACTCACTGTGGAACCAGCCTGCTTATGAATAACTGTTACCAAGATCTGATATTATTGCAGGATGAAACTGGAAAATTATTCTGTGATTCCAAGACAAATGAATCGAGAAGGTGGTAGTTAAATTTTACATACAATTGGCATTTTTGTCGCAAACCCACTGCCATGCAGTTTTTGTACTTTACGGTAAATGTAATTCTCATATCCTTTTTACTCAACGGAATTGGCATTCTCACATGAATTTAAAGAGCCAGCTTCTGAATAGCTCTTGGTAGTGTTGACATCACAGATGTCATTTACAAGAGTGAGGGAAACTGCCTTAAAATGCCAAGCACTTCCCCTTTTGAATTGAATTGTAAGGTAAACACTTTTCAAAAGAAATAGTGTGTCCTATGGCAGTCTGATCTCTTTGTGCATTGGTTTAAATGTGTTACTTGTTTTGATATTAATGTTCGTAGATGGGCCTCTTACCTACCAAGCTAAGGAGACTTGGACTTAGGCACATCCCAAAGGACCTCCACAAGCTAGGCTCCTGGCATGCAGAGTCGTGGCTTCCTCCAATAGTTCCTTTTCCCTCTCTCCTTTTACTAAGTGATCAGGACAGTCTTCCTTTTTACCTTCCTTTGCTACCTATGGGGTAGTAGCCTGTCTCAATTACCTACATCTTTTTCAGAGTAGCTGTATTCCTTTCTAGGGCTACAATAACCAGTCACCACAGATGGGAGCAGAAACACCGGAAATCTATTTCCTCACAGTTCTGGAGGCTAGAAGTCCAGATCAGTGTGTTGGCAAGGTTTATTTCTTTGGCAAGCAGATGGCCATCTTCTTCATGTGTCTTCCCTTGGTCTTGTTTCTGTATTTGTGTCTTATCTCTTCTTATAATGGCACTAGTCACATTAGATTAAAGCCCTAAGGCTATTTGTTTTAACTTAATTACCTCTGTAAAGAGTACTCCAAATGCAGTTACCCTCTAAGATATTTTACACAATTATACTGGGAAGTGCTGTTAGGACTTCAGCATATGTACCTTGGGGGGACGTGATTGAACCCATAATACTACCCCACAATAGACATCATGACACTGTATCTGAGTCAGGACTCAGGTCTACATCCTACCCCATGTCTAGTATAGGAGAGAACCCACCCAAAGCCATGAGTGCTGGATGACATGACTCCTAGGAGGCATCCTGAGAGACCAGCTGTCACACAAAGCTTGTTCAAGAAAAGAAATGGTGGGAAGTGACATTAGATACTTATTAAATATCCAGGGATTTATCAACACAGAACTATGTGAACATATACTTCAGAATTACTTCATATGCAAAGAGCAAGAAGACTTTTAGGATAATACTTGAATAACATCAGTGAAAAGAACTTATACAACTGCAGTAGATTTAATTTCTGTAGGAAGCAGTCTCCTAGAGACAAGAAAGACTCTTTTCCTTAGATGACTCTTTGATGAGAACTTGTTAAAGCATAAGTATCAGTTTAGAAACTTAATAAGGATGTATCATTGTAATAGGATGCCTTTGATGTTAGGCGAAATAAGTTAGACACACAAGCTTAAATATCACATGGCTTCTCATATAAATAAAGAGCAAGATAAAAGATAAATAATAGGAAATAGGGAGATAGAGCTTTTTCAGATGGGAAGGAGATCAAGAGATGGAGGGAGAAGAGCGAAAGGGGATGAGAAAAGAATTGAGAGGTGTTATGTATGTGTCCAACTCCCTACAAGGAATGTAATCATTATGTACTGCAAACATATACTAATAAAAAACTGAAAAAACTAAAGTAGAAACAAAAAAGCATAATAAAATATCAATTATACTAGTGCCAGACTCCATGCCCTTCTTTTTATTCTATAATTCATATGTCTTTGTATAATGATTAAAGCTAGGATAGGTTTTGCTCCTTATCTGGTTATTTTTTATAATAGCAAATACATAAACCAAACTGTGTTTTAAAAAACAAAAATATGGGCAGGGATATGGCTCAGCAGCGAAGCGCCTGCTTGGCAAGTGCGAGGTCCTGAGTTCAATTCCTGGTACCCAAAACAAACAAACAAACAAACAAAACTAAATCTCTCTTTAAAAAAAAGAAGAAACTATATAAATCAGCTAATAACGAGGTAAATTTATTTCCCATTTGGGTTCAATTAGCATCAACTCTAAAGGGCTGGGAATTTAGCTCAGTGGCGCAAGTACCTGCCTGGCAAGTGCAAAGTGGTGAGTTCGATCCCCCATGCCACAAAAAAAAAAAAAAGTGTGAACTCTAGCTTTTGTTAAGCACTGTTAAATGATATAAATGGACATCTGATATTATTTACCCAAGTATGATCAATAATCCTTACCCTAAAATTTGCTTTCATATTTTTAATTAGTTTTTTGGTAGTAAATATAAAGACATCCCATATAACAAATTTGTGACAAAATATCTTCTCCTGTGCATGATCAATATGATTTTACTATTTAATAGTCTATTCATGGGAAAAATTTATATGTTGCTACCGGCTACAGATATATGTGCTCCTTAGCCATAAGCTGATTTAGGTAACAGGTTGGCACAGCCTGTTAGCCAAATGTGGCCCGTTGCTTGGTTTTGTAAATGAAGTTTTATTGGAACAAAGTAATACCCGCTTGTTTACATAAGGTCTGTGGCACTTTTCTAGCAACATTAGGAGAGTTGTGTAGTTGCAAGAGATTGTGTGGCCTAAAGTGTATTCTGGACCATAGCCACAAGTTTGGGTGACCCCCTGATTCACCCCTTTATTTGAATCAGTGGTGTACGTACATACCATCTCTAAATCCAGGATGCTGCAAGTCTTCTTCACATCTCCTGCTTGCTTCACCTTCCACATCTAAGTCTAGTGTTTCTGCCCTCTTCTCTGCATCTTTTTCTGTACCTCTGAGGTCCAGCCACGTCATCCCTTGCCTATACCTCTGTGAGGGCCTCCAAAATGGGTTTCCACCTTCATCCGCTTTTTAGTCTCCTAACATTTCTTTAATGTCGAAAGTGTAGCAGGCACTGTTCTAGGAGCTGGGGAGTCAGTGCCACTTTGTAGCTCACTTTCTCAACTTGGTCAGTGTCCTGCTATTCTACCATAGCCAGGAGTGTTTTCTTTTCTTTTTTTTTTTTAAGAGCAGAATATATTTATTGGGAGAAAGAAAGAAAGCTTCTGTCAGAGAGACAGAAGGGGTCCCGAGTGGGTTGCCAGAGACTCTGTCTTTAAGGGACTTTTTATAGAGTAGATGGGTCCAAGGTGGGGAAGAATGGGAATTCCTAAGGTGGGCATAAGGTGAGACAGAACTATGGTTAACCAATAAGGTTAATTGCTCAGGTAAAATTGATTAAGTCCGGGACAAATGGGGAAGCAAGTCACGCAGCCAGCGAGCATGTTTAAGGAACAGTGACTCTTCCCTAGGGGGTCGAGACAGGTGACTCCTAGCTTCCTTAGGGATCTACAGACCTATTTAGAATACCAGTCCTCAGGAAGTAGGTGCATTTGTTTGATCTGTTGTCCCTGGT